>JAJOZX010004034.1:145000-443067 GCA_023014485.1 Bathynomus jamesi | reverse complement strand
ATGACCCAAAAGGTAGGGTGCGGGCGAGATGTTTGCCGCAACCGCCTAAGGTGTGGAACCCAACCGAAAAATCCGTCGAGGGTCATACCCAGGAATCTAACGGATGGGACGAGGGGAAGAGGAGTGCCGGCAAGGGTAAGGGCGAAGGTATGCGACAGACGGAGGCGCCGAGGACGGAAAAGCATACTGGAAGACTTAGAGGGTGAGAAAGCATAGCCAACCGAGGACGCCCAGCGAACCACCGCGTTGATGGCTAGCTGGAGCCGACGTTCAGCCAAAGACGGGAGGCGGCCAGAGCAATAGATAGCCAGGTCATCGGCATAGAGGGAGCTACGAACGGATGTAGGCAGGACCGTAGCGACTGTGTTCATCACGAGTGAGAAACACAAGACGCTAAGGACACTACCCTGAGGGACACCCTCCTCCACGGAAAGCGGTCAGAGAGGGTAGAACCGATGCGGACGCGGAAAGAACGGGCGGACAAGAAGTTATAAATAAAGGAAGGGAGAAAGCCTACGAAACCAGGGAGCGTAAGCAGTCGAAGACCGCGCTCCGCCGGGTAGTATCGTAGGCCTTCTGGAGGTCGAAAAAGACGGCGAGTACAAATTGACGCCGGGAGAAAGCCTCCTGCACGTCATGGCTAAGGAGAAGGAGGGGGTCGGTGGTAGACCGGAAGCGCCGGAAACCAGCCTGGGTAGCAGGGTACTGGTCACTCGCCTCCAAGGTAAAGGACAGCCGCGAGGCGACCATCGCCTCCATCACCTTGCAGGCACAGCATGTTAGGGAAATGGGGCGATAGTTCGACGGGAGTGAGGGGTCTTTATCGGGCTTCGGGATGGGGACGACGATGGACTCACGCCACCGGTCCGGAAATGAACCCTCCAACCAAATCCGGTTATAGAGGTCCAGTAGAAAGCTGAGAGCAGAGGGGTGGAGTTGCCGTAACAAGTCATAGGGGATATTATCGGGGCCGGGGGCGGAGGAGCGTCGGGGGGGGCGGAGGGCCCCCCGAAGCTCTGTCATGTGGAAGAGGTGATTATAGGGGTCATCCCTATGAGGTGGAAATTCCGGTGGGTCGCGGCGGGAGTGGGGGGAATCGGAACCGGAGATGGCTGCGAAGTGCGCCGCGAGTGCGTTCGCGACGGCCTCCGGATCGGACACGAACTCGTCGTCCCCGACCCGAAGCACCGGGGGTCGAGGGGGGACACGGGTCCCCTCAAAGCTACGCACCTTGCGCCAAACAGTCGAGGGGGCGGTCGAGGAGGAGATCCCGACACGTAACTCCGCCAGGAGTACGCCGGGCTAGTTTCAAGACCCGACGGGCCACTGTCTTCAGGCGCTGAAACGCCATCTTATGCTCCGGCTGGCGGGTCGGTAGAAGCGACGGCCAGCACGGCGCCGCTCCTGAACGGCACGGGAGCACTCTGGGGTCCACCATGGGACGCTGCGCGGCCTGGGGGAGCCTGAGGTACGGGGGATGCAACTGGTGGCAGCCGAGAGGATCTTGCTTTCGAGAAAGGCGAGGGCCTCACTAACGGAGGGAAAGGCAGGAATGGACGGCGAGATCGCCGTGCACCTCGTGTATGAGGCCCATTTCGCTCGGGCGAACAGCCAGCGCGGGCGGACAGAGGTGGGGGGGGAGGAGACGGGTTGGGGTAAGACACACAGGGAAATGGTCACTGCCGGAAGAATCCGGCAGGACCTCCCAGGTGAACTCCGTCACGATATCGAGGGAAACCAGGGAAAGATCAATACAGGTGAAACTGTCATGGGCCGAGTGGAGGCAGGTTGGGGAGCCATCGTTCAGAAGGTGAACTCTAGCTCGTCCATAAGGGAGAGAAGGGTCCCGGAGAGAAAGGTGGAGCAAACGTCCCCCCAGGCCGGGTCCCGACTGTTGAAGTCCCCGAGAAGCAGGAAAGGGCGGGGAAGCTGCAGAATTAGGTCACGGAGAGAATCGGGTGGAGGGCGTACGTTAGGGGAGAGGTAAAGAGAGCAGACCGTGAGCTGACGCCACAAAGAAAGGCGCACGGCCACAGCTTGCAAGACAGTACGGAGCGGGAGGGGGCGGAAAGGGACGGAGCGGTGCACGAAGACCGCGGAGCCCCCCCTACCCGCCCCATCGAGAGGCGGGGAAGGGAGCCCGCAGTAGCCGGACACTCGAGGGAGGGAACGGGAGCCCAGTATCGTCTCCTGAAGGCAGAAACACGCCGGACACCTGGAGGCCAGGAGAGAAGAGAGACTCTCGAGGCCTACCAGGAGCCCGCGGATGTTCCACTGCAGGAGCGAAGTATATGGAGGGGTAGGAAAGTCTGCGAAACGGATGGTTATGGGGTGGGTGGGCCGATCGGGCGGCCCGAGATTAACAAGGGGATTGGAAAGCCCCGGGGCCCAACGTGGGACGCCGAACGTGGGCGAAGGCGAGGGTCACCCCGATGGGGGGCGATGTGGAACCTGACGCCGGCAAATCCTCCTGAAGAGGAGTCACCCGGACGCCCGGGGAGAGCGATGCAGAGAAGGGGACGTGAGGGGTATCCAGAAGGCCCCTCCCTTCACCGGAGGTGCAGGGGAGGCTGGACTACAAGGGGGAGTGGAAAAGGATACCTCACCCGGATGCATAGGCAGGTCAAGGAGAGAGGTGGGGCAGGTCACGCGCGGGGGCGTGCACATCCCACCCACGCCGACCAGGCGGGCGAGTTCCCCCTCCAGTGGGTCCATCGACCGAACCGGTGAGGGATGTATCTCCGCCCCCACCACGAGGGTCGTCGGGGACCCCAGGGGGGAGCGTCCATAACGGTTGCGCAGCGGGGACGGTGAGGACACCGGGATGGTAGGGCGAAGGGGGCGTTTGTGTCTGGGAGAGGAAGGTGATGCGAGGCCTATGGCCTCGAACCTTTCTGGGTCACTATTGGCGCGGCGCTTGCGGCCCGTTCCCCTCCGTCGTGCGGCCCGCATGGGTGACGGCGGGTCACGGTCCGGAATGGGGGTGGCCGAAAGCGCCGGTGGAGAGGGCGTAGAAGGGGCAGGGGGGGTTGCCGACGAAGCATCGGCGTTCGCGGAGGGAGCACGTGGGGACGCGCTGGTAGTACAGGGAGCCGCGGCGGGAGTCCGCTGGGCGGCAGAGGATAGACAGGGAGTAGCGGACACGGTGGGTGGAGGCGCGTCGGGAACCGCCGGTGAGGACGGGGTCTGGGCCGGCGGCGGCCGGGGACGGAGAGCCTCGGCGTACGAGGTACCACGCCGGGCCTCGCGGCCACACAACCGGTCCCGCGCCTCCCGAGCGCTGAGAAATTCTGATGAACAGAGGGCCCGAACCTCCCTCTCAAAGAGGAAGGACGGGCAAGAGCGGGATGAAGCAGGGTGCGGTCCATGACAGTTGGTGCAGGAAGGCGGAGCAGTACAGGGCAAAGGGTGGGGAGGGCCGCCGCAGCGGACACACAACGGGGCCGGCTGACGGCAGGAACTGCTCACGTGGCCAAACCTATTGCACTGAAAACAGCGCGTAGGATCTGGCACGTATGGCCGAACCGAGAATTCGCATGCTCGTCTCTCACCAAAGCCCCAGAATACCGAAACGGGGGCACCAGTGAGTCAAAAGTAAGGAGAAGCGAGGAGAAGGGACGGATGGGGATCGCGATCTGTCGGGAAAACGGTATATTCTCACCACACCCTGGGAGGCGAGGTCAGTCTGGAGGTCCTCCACCGGGATGGGTAGAAGACGAGCAGCGTAGATCGTGCCCTGGCACTGATTGAGGCGGGGGTGGGGAGTCACCGTGATCCCGCAGCCCAGGACATCGGGGATAGCGAGCAGAGAGGAGGTTTCGGCAGAGGAACGCGACCTTATCAAAATGGAGCCATCCCTCTGTGGCCGAAGGTCAAAACGCGCCGTCCCCGTCTTCCCATGGATCGCTCGAAAGAGGCGTTCGTGGTTAGTGGGGAGGGGCTTGGAGGAGGAGGGGCGGAGGACGAGGAACTTGTCCATCGTCCTAAGGCCGAGTGAAGCCGTCTGGCCAAACACCACCGGAACTTCGAGGGGGCGGGAAGGCGAGAAAGGCGGACGGCGACGTCGGGTCCCACGTCCCCCAGGGGCCGAGGGGGCCGGGGGCGATGAGGCCCGACCGGAGTGGGAGGCGACCGGGGCCGCGGGCTTCCCACCTGAGGGCGAAAAAGCAGGTGGGTCCCTATCGGGACGTGGAATATGGAGGGATCCAGGGGTCGGGGGTCCACTGCAGGTCCATCCGCTACTGGCGGGGTCGGGCAGCGGCGCCACGAGCCTGGGGAAGAGAGGGAGAGGAGGTGTCGGCAAGAAGAGCAGACGGGGTGGGCGAGGGCTGCCGACTGCCCTTACCAGACCCACGGTCCAAAGAGGTAGTCAGAGGGAGGTCATATGCACAAGCCGGGTCGTCAACGAGGTCCATTAGATTTGTAAATGTTTCCATACAAAAAATTTTATTGTTGTTTCGCGCCCGGGGCCGCGGGGAACCGATTACCCGGGGCCCAAGGGGACCAAGCGCACGCCGGCGGGGGGTGGGTGCCTCGTCCCATGCGGGTACCCCCGTTTCAAAAGGGGCCCTTGCAGCATCGAGAGTTCTCCCCCGCCGGCAGCAAAGACCAAGGCCCCCCAGGGTCCCAGGCCCGGGCACCCTACCAGCCAACTTAGTCCGGCCCCGGCCATGGGAGCGAGACCCCCAGCGACCAGCCCCGGCAGCCCACGGGGCGCGCGAAGTGAAAAGAGAAAGCAGAAAAAAAACAGAGGGGGCAAGGAAGAGGGGAAAGAGGGGGCTGTAGGATAGCAGGGTATGTTAAAAGTCTACTTCGCAACCGGGCGGGGGACCCGGCAGGGCCCCCAGCCGCGGCTGACCCCCCTCGCCACATGGAGGCAGGAGCCCGCGGGCGATCCACCCCAGAAAGACCGCTTGCGGGGAGGGGTATATATATATATATATATATATATATATATATATATATATATATATATATATATATATATGTTAAACACATACCGTGCATGGAACAAAGAACTCTTCTGGGAAAATTAAATCCACTATAGTCCGAATAAGTAATGGTAAATGACAAATACCATAGTTTTTCTTTTTCATGATGCAAGCCCGACGTGGGCAACGGGTCTCTCGCAGAGAGGTCCCATAAATATAGCTTCCCTCACCAGCTATCTGCAAAGCAGACAGGATCCAGCTTTGGGACATGGATCTTGGGTTTAAAGCAAGCCTAGTCCCACTACATTCAGAACCTCTATATAAGTAAAAGACTCGTTGCATTCACGTCGGATTGAATAAATCAAAGAAAAAGGGGTAACTATTGTGTTTTTAGCCAAAAAAACAAAACTTAAACCTCAACCGGGACATTGAGCGTCCACTTTTCAAGGCACATAACACGTCCATTTAATATACACAAACTCAGAATGGTCCCCTGAGAAACTTATATGTTAAACACAGACCGTGCATGGAACAAGGAACTCTTCTGGGAAAATTAAATCCACTATAGTCCGAATAAGTAATGGTAAATGACAAATACCATAGTTTTTCTTTTTCATGATGCAAGCCCGACGTGGGCAACGGGTCTCTCGCAGAGAGGTTCCATAAATATAGCTTCCCTCACCAGCTATCTGCAAAGCAGACAGGATCCAGCTTTGGGACATGGATCTAGGGTTTAAAGCTATATTTATGGGACCTCTTTGCGAGAGACCCGTTACCCACGTCGGGCTTGCATCATGAAAACGAAAAACTATGGTATTTGTCATTTACCATTACTTATTCGGACTATAGTGGATTTAATTTTCTCAGAAGAGTTCCTTGTTCCATGCACGGTCTGTGTTTAACATATAAGTTTCTCAGGGGACCATTCTGAGTTTGTGTATATATATATATATATATATATTTTTTTTTAAGTTCGGGAAGAACCGATTCGCCTCTATTTAAAAGGGCATATCTCGGCGGAAAAACAAAGAAAAAGTGAGAGGAAAGAGAGGAAAAAGAAAGGGTGGAGGGGACAGTCGAAGTGGAAAAAGACCAAGGATCATCATGCAGAGCTGGGCACTTGCGTTTTTTTGCGCGTTTTTTTGCGGTACTGCGGTACTGCGGTACTACTACCGCACTACCAAACCGGTACCGCATAACGCAGTACCGCAAAGGATCGCTGAAAGTACAGCAGTACCGCTACCGCATTCAAATTTCCCGCGGTACTTTCCGCGGTACCGACCAACACGGTAGTACCGCAGTACCGCAAAAAAAAACGCAAGTGCCCAGCTCTGCTTGAAGGATGACAAGGACTGCAGGGTCGAGCCCCATCATCCTTGGGTGCTAGGGCCGGGAGGGCGCACGTGAAACCTCCAGGAACAAGCACGTACAAACGAGCACAAAGAGCACTCAAGAGCACGAGCTTAGAACCCCCTTGCGGGGATATATATATATATATATATAGGGTGTTTGAAAAACTTTCTGTACAAATTGTAATGGGGGATAGGCAACACCAAGACAAACCCTTTTCGTCTATAAGTGTATGTCCGCTGACTCACCATTCGGCGCGAGAGGGCGCCGCTGCAATTGGCTAAAAGGTGAAGTGGGCTAGACTCGCGCTTGCCGTGGGCATTCTTAAATCGGACGTAGTACGCGTAACATGGAGCGCTTCACGACTGCTGAGATGGCTGACATGCATATGGTGTATGGGGCTGCCAATGGAAACGGAAGAGCTGCTGTGAGGTTGTACCGACAGCGCTTCCTCCCCAGGACGTGTGCCAAACCACCAAACGTTTGCGCATTTGCATCGGCGACTGCGAGAAACTGGAACATTCCATGCAAACCTGCATGACACTGGTCGGGAGAGAAACGTGCGCACTCCTGACATGGAAGAAGAAATCCTACGGCGATTTGAGGACAATCCAAGCGCAAGCACGCGAGGTGTTGAACGTATCCTCGGTGTAAACCACGACCTGGTCTGGAGAGTGTTGCACGAGCAGCAGTTACATCCGTTTCATCGTCAGAGTCCAGGCATTACAACCTCGGGATTACCCTCTTCGTGTGGAATTCGCACGCTGGTTTCTGTAGCAGACAGCGGTGCAGCCTAATTTTCCGGCTTATGTGCTGTTCTCAGATGAGGCCTGTTTCACACTTGAGGGTGTGTTTAACATGCACAATTCTCACGTGTGGGCGCACGCAAATTCACATGCTACACGGGTGCATGCTCATCAAGAACGGTTCGCCGTCAATGTTTGGGCGGGTATCGTCCATGGCAAGTTGATTGGGCCGTACCTGCTGCCTGCCCGACTCGACGGGCGGGTTTATCGGATATTTCTTGAAGAAACGTTGCCGGAACTGCTGGAAGATGTTCCCGTGGCTATTCGTAGACGAATGTGGTTTCAACACGACGGGGCCCCAGCACACTCCAGCAACGATGTGCGGGATTATCTGAACGCCACTTTTGGGGACCGATGGATAGGCCGGGGTGGGCCCGTAGCCTGGCCACCGAGATCGCCCGATTTAACATGCCTCGATTTCTTCTTTTGGCACACGTCTGTTTGGGAAGCGCTGTCGGTACAACCTCACAGCAGCTCTTCCGTTTCCATTGGCAGCCCCATACACCATATGCATGTCAGCCATCTCAGCAGTCGTGAAGCGCTCCATGTTACGCGTACTACGTCCGATTTAAGAATGCCCGCGGCAAGTGCGAGTCTAGCCCACTTCACCTTTTAGCCAATTGCAGCGGCGCCCTCTCGCACCGAATGGTGACGTCAGCGGACATACACTTATAGACGAAAAGGGTTTGTCTTGGTATTGCCTATCCCCCATTACAATTTGTACAGAAAGTTTTCAAACACCCTGTATATATATATATATATATATATATATATATATATATATATATATATATATATATATCAGGTCATCCTGTAAGTAATGTTTTTTACGAGAGATTAAGTTTAAACTATATATCATGTCATCCCGTAAGTAATGTTTTTTACGATAGATTAAGTTTAAACTAGTCCTACTCGGTTTAAGCATAAATTTTCCGAAGGTTATATCTAAGAGGAGATCCATCGTGTTTCCCTACATACTTTACAGACCTTGACCATTGAAGACGTGTGTTTTGCTTTATGTGAACCCCTCATAAACATGGCGGTATCAGAAGAGCATATCAGGCATATAATGCTTTACGAGTTCAAAAAAGGGAATAGTGCTACGGAAGCAACGCGAAACAATCCGGAAGTTTATGGCAACGATATTCTGCATGTGAGGAAATGTCAAAGATGGTTTCAAAAGTTTAGGAATGGTGACTGCTGTTTGACAGATGCAACACGCTCTGGACGCCCTGCTGAGTTTGATGATGACCTGCTGTTAGCCGCACTTGAAGAAGACTGTTCAACAACTGTCGAAGAATTGGCCCAGAAACTCAATTCATCCCCATCCACCATCCATCGACATTTGCAACAACTCGGGAAAGTGCCTAAGTTAGGAAAATGGGTGCCATATGAATTGTCGGTCGACAATCTGAGGGTGTGGGTAAACATTAGCACAGCTCTTCATTCCCGTGAACTCCAAGATCCGTTTTTGTACCGTTTAGTGACTGGTGATGAAAAGTGGATACTGTACCACAATGTTAAGCGCCGTCGACAGTGGGTTTGTGCCGGAGAACCAGCGACACCACAGCCAAAACCAAATCTTCACCCTCGGAAGGTGTTGCTTAGTGTTTGGTGGGATAAAGGTGGTGTAATACACTTTGAAACCTTACCACACCACCAAACAATCAGAGCTCAAGTCTACTGTCAACAACTGGATCGATTGAACACTGCACTAAAAGAAAAGAGACCTTCTTTGGTTAATCGGAAAGGAATCGTGTTCCACCACGACAACGCACGTCCTCATACCGCTCGGATCACTTCTGCAAAAATTGAGGAGCTTGGGTGGGAAAAACTTTCACATCCTCCATATTCTCCAGACCTTGCGCCTGAATTTTATAAACATGGCATTGAAAAGCTTGTACGACGTTGGCAGTGTGTCATTGATTCCGATGGAAAATATATACTACTAGATTAAAAAGTTTCAGTTTTTTTTTTTTTGTCCTTCAAATTCCGATCTAAAAAACATTACTTATGGGATGACCTGATACACACACATATATTATATATATATATATATATATTTTTTTTTTGTTTCAAAGTATGACCGCTCATGGCCACCAAAAGAAAGGTGGATAGCAGAGCGAACCCAGGACGAAGACTATGAAACAGCGAACGGAAGTGAACATTGAACAATATACGGGGAGGAGGAGGAGGAGGAGGGGGGGGGAATAATAAAAAAAAAATTAGAGTCACAACCGGTAAAGAAGACGGGAGCGAAGGAGGAAGAACAACAACCCGGTTACCGAAAAGTAGGGACCTTCCGATAGAATAGCGCCAAGCCTATCACAAGGCCCGACGCTCTCCAAAAAGGGAAAATACTCTGCGCTGCGCGCAGAGTAAAGCGGACACTCCACCAGCAGGTGGGCAATTGTGAGTACGATGTTACAATCGGGACATCGGGGCACCCGATCCCCGGCCATCAAATAGCCATGGGTGAGGTGGGTGTGGCCAATACGGAGGCGGGCCAAAGCCACCTCCTTATGGCGCGACCGATGGAAGGAAGAGGCCCAACATCCCAATTTGGGTTTAATCTTGCAGAGTGTTATTTACAGCGCCATCCCAGCGACTCTGCCACCGGGAGCGCAAAAACCTACGGAAGCCAGGGATATAATCGGAAAAGGGGAGGGACACGGGTGAAACCTGTAGTCGGCACGCGGAACGGGCAGCTCGATCGGCAGCCTCATTTCCAGCCACGTTAACATGTGCAGGAACCCAGCAAAATACCACCTCCTTGCCACCAGAAGTGACAAGGATATGGCACAGTAGCTGGATTCGTAGGACCAGTGGGTGGACAGGGTCAAAACACTCCAGGCCATCCAGGGCACTGCGGGAATCCGAATAGATGACAAACGACCCATCCGGACGCTCCCGCACCACCTCCAGAGCGCTCAGAATGGCATAGAGCTCCGCCGTGAAAACGGAAGCCTCATCAGGGAGACGGGTACATCGGGGAGCAAGGGCAAACGACTGGGGAACAGCCGCGGCCCAACGCCCCCCGACGACCTCGAGCCATCTGTGAAGACCGCAACACATGCAGAGTGACACGCTGCATGCTGAAGGAACAGAGACCGAAGTAAGGCAGAGTCAGAATCGGCCCTGCGAACGGGGCGCAACGCCCTACAGCACGCAACAGGGGTGCTCTCCCAAGGTGCAACACCCCTGAAAGAGACCGGTATAACGGATGGAGGAGGAGTGCCCATACCATCGAGGAGGGAGGTCACCGTGTCGGTGAAATACCAACCCCCATCCCGGCAGAACGCCCTCTCAACCACCTGGAACAGAGGAGAGGTGGGAAGACGGAGGATCCGGAGATAGTGCTTAGCAATGAGGAACGACCTCCGATCCTCCAAGGGAGGGATGTCGCACTCAACCTGCAGACTATCAACCGGAGAGGAGCGGAAGGCGCCAGATGACATGCGCAGTCCTCTAGAGAGGACCGGATCCAGTATCCGAAGGGCCGTGCGGGAGGCGGAGCCATACACCACACTCCCATAGTCTAATTTGGACTGTACCAGGGACACGTACAAACGGAGGAGCGTCCGCCTATCCGCGCCCCACGTAGTATGTGACAGATGTCCCAGCAAATCCAGGGTACGTCTCGCGGACTCGCGCAGCCGGCGAAGGTGGGGAACCCATCTCAAGCGGCTGTCGAAAACCATACCCAAGCAGAGTACTGATGGAACGAGGGCCAGAGGCCGACCCCCGAGTGTAAGGTGAAAGGCCGGGATGGCGCCGGATCCCCGTCTCCTCGACGGAAGGCCACACACGAAGTCTTCGGGGAAGACAGCGTAAGGCCCACCGACGACGCCCAGCGTTCAATCCGATTGACCGCGAGTTGGACTTGCCTCTCCACGAGGGGGGGACTCGTCCCCGCGACATAGACAGCCAGATCATCTGCGTAGATGGAACAGCGCACCGAGGGCGGAAGAGCTCCCGGTAGCGCAGACATAACCAGATTGAAGCAGGAGACGCTTAAAACACCCCTGGGGCACCCCCTCCTCCTGAACATACAGGTCAGATAGGGCCGCCCCATTACGGACGCGGAAAGTGCGACGGCAGAGGAAGCCGCGAAGAAACGTGGGCAAAAAGCCCACAAAACCAAGAGACTTCAAACGGTCCATGACAACTCCCCGACGGGTCGTGTCATAGGCCTTTTGGACGTCGAAAAAGACGGCCAGAACAAGATTCCGGCGGGAAAATGCCTCCCGTACATCATGGCCAAGGAGGAGAAGGGGGTCCAAAGTACCCCGAAATCGACGAAAGCCATACTGGGTCGGGGGGTATAACCCAAGCGACTCCAGTGTAAAGGAAAGTCGGACGGCCACCATCTTTTCAAGGAGCTTGCATAATCAGCTCGTCAAAGCAATAGGCCGATAGCTCGCCACCTCCGGCGGATCCTTCCCCGGCTTAGGTATCGGGACCACAATCGCCTCCCTTCAACGGGAAGGGAACGACCCCTCAACCCACACCCGGTTGAAAAGATCCAGCAAGAAGTGCAGGGCCATCGGGGTGCAGATTCCAAAGAAAGTCATACGGAATGTCATCAGGGCCAGGGGCGGAAGAACGACGGGTTGCCAAGGCAGCCCGAAGTTCCCGCATCGTAAAGAGATGGTTATAGGGCTCGTTCCCAGGGGGCGGGAACGTGACCTCCGATAAAGGGCGATCGGGAAACCGCAGCAAAAGCACCGGCCAGCCGATCAGCCACAGCAGCAGGATCCGAAAGGAAGCCGTCCCCGTCCCGAAGGACAGGGCGACTAGCAGGGACTAGCTTCCCCTCGATACTACGTACCTTCCGCCACACAGCAGCAGAAGGGGTAGATGAGGAGATGCCGGACACAAAAGCACGCCAAGAGGCCCGACGGGCCAACTTGGGAGTCCGGCGGGCGAAAGCCTTCGCCCGCCGCATCTCAATCAAGTGGTCCGCGCGCCGGGTGCGGTGGAAGCGGCGCGTTGCCCTCTTCCTCTCGCACACCGCCTGGTGACATGCTGGAGTCCACCACGGGACGCTACGAGTCCGCGGGTTACCGGAAGATCGAGGAATACAGTCCTCCGCGACGCCCATCACCACCCGCTCGAAGAACTCCAAGCTCTCATCCACAGAGCCAAAGCTCAATACCGAACGGACAATGACGGAACGAGCTCTGAAAGATGGCCAGTCAGCCCGCGCAAGGCACCACCTCGGTCGAGACGAGACGCCCGGCTGCGGTCCGACCGGCTCAAGACAGACTGGGTAATGATCACTGCCATAAGAGTCCCCCAACACCTTCCACGAAAAATCGAGTAAGGCATCGAGGGACACCAAGGAGAGATCAATACAGGTAAATGAACCCGTGGGTTCGTGGAAGTAAGTAGGTTCACCGGAATTGAGGCACGCAAAGGAAAGTTCCTCCATTAAGGAGAGGAACATACCAGCAACATTAGTCGACCGAACATCTCCCCAAGCCGGGTCGCGACTGTTAAAGTCCCCGAGGAGAAACGGTCGAGGTAGTTGCAGCACCAACTCGCGAACCGCGTCGCGAGAAGGAGGGTCATGAGGAGGAATATAAATCGAGCAGGCAGTGTACTGGCGATCTAAAAAGAGCCGCACAGCCACAGCCTGCAAGGAAGTGCGAAGAGGCACACCTCACGATGGTAACGAATGATGCACGTAAATCGCCGCACCCCGCCGGCGTGTGTGCTCATCCGGGGTGCAAGGGAAACCAACATAGCCAGAGAGACGAGGGACTCCCCGCGCAGCCAGGATAGTCTCCTGGAGACAAACACAGGAAGGCCGCTCGCTCTCCAGCGGGGAGGCAAGGTTCTCCCAGTTAGCTAAAAGCCCCCTACAGTTCCAATGCAAAATGGAACTGTAAGGGGAAGCGGCATTATAAGAGGCAGAGAAAACAGCGAAATAGCCACGGACCAAGCTAAGCGGCAAACTCAACGGTCCGTAACCAGGGACGGAATCGGCTTCCCCGACTCACCCAGAACTGGGGGGGTAGGGGCCACCGACTCCGCACCTGCTTCACCCGTAGTAGAACGAGAAGTGGAGAGTAGAACAGGGAGGTCAGAGGGGGGCTCTCCCGGCGGGGGGAGAGACGACGAGACGGGCCCAGCCGAAACCCCCAACTCCCCACCAGAGGGGGACTGGGGAGAACCAGTTGTTCGAGGGCTCGTCAAACCAGACAAGCACTGACGGGGGGGGGGGAAAGGTCGACCACAGGTGGGAGAGGTAGATCCAGGAGAGAGACCCGACCACTCTCAGCAGGAGCCGAAGGGAGAGACACTCCATGAAGGAGGGCCAGGTTCCTCTCGACCGGGTCTACCATGGGAACAGAGTCAGTAATCGAGGGTGTCATGGGGCGGTGTACCTCGACCGACACCCGGACACTGGTCGGGGCATCGGGAGGTGACGCCTCACCAGCCCTCCGTATAGAGAGGGGAGTCCCGAGCGGATCAGGGGCAGCGCGCCGCTTCCCCTCCGGTGAAGAAGGGGAAGCAGGGCGAGCAGCAGTCAGGATCGGGTCGGAAGGACTCCGACTCCGACCACGGCGACGCTTCCTCCTCCCCTTCGGGGCATCACCCTCCCCACCCGAGAGACGAGTAGGCAAGGATCCAGACCCCAAGGCCGGAGAGGGAGAAGGGGCACTTGTAGGCAGGGAATCAGATGGGATGTCTGAAAGTGAGGCAGAGGAACAAGGAGGACCACCAACCCCCGGAACTCCCAGGGGGGGCACCACGGGAGGGGCCCCGAGGACCCGCCAGGGCCAAGAGCCGCAGCGTAGGACAACCCCCGCCGCGGCTCCCGGTCACGGACCCTATCGCGCGCCTCCCGCGCACTAAGGAATTCGGTAGTCCTTAAGGACCGCACCTCCTTAAGGACCGCACCTCGAATTCAAACTTGAAAACGGGGCAGTCCCGAGAGGAGGAAGGGTGGGCCCCCGAGCAGTTCGAGCACCGCGGGGGCTTCGTGCACGGGGTAGGGTGCGCAGGCCCACCGCAGCGGACACAAAGCTTACCCTCACGGCGGCACGCAGAGCTAACATGGCCGAATCGGTTGCAGCCAAAGCAGCGAACCGGGTCAGGCACATATGGTCGCACCGAAAACTCTCACGACCGGCGATCACCCATGCCCCAGAACACCTGGGCCGGAGGCACAAGGGAGTCAAAGGTCAGGAGCAGACGAGCGGACGAGGTAAGAGCACCATCCCGGCGCGACGAAAAGCGGAAGACCCTCGTTACCCCCTGGGGGGCAAGATCCTCCTGCAACTCGCCAACCGGGATTGACAGCAGACGGGAAGCGAAAATGGTGCCCTGACAGCTATTCAATTGCGGATGGGGAGTCACAGAAACTCTGCAACCCAAGACATCCTGCAACTGTAGAAGGGACCCAGTCACCCCCGAAGAACGGGACTTCAAAAGAAGAGATCCATCCTTCAGAGGGCGGATATCATAACGACAGGGAACCCCTATCGTCTTAAGGCGCTGAAACACCCGTTCCGAGTTGCCCGGAAGGGAGCCAGCGGAAGGGCGGAGAACAAGGAACCTGTCCACCGGACAGAAATTGACAGCGGAGACAGGTCCATGTGTAACGGTAACCGAGAGTGGGCGAGAGAACAAGGGCCGCGAAGACCCCGCCCTACGGCCACCACGAGTCCGGCCACGAGAGCCAGACGCCGCAGAGGACGAGAGGGGGCCATACGGCTGGAAGGTCAATCCAGCGGAGGCAGAGGCCGCTGAACGACCAGAAGTAGTAGTCTTATCCAAATCCGAGGGCGGGCCAGAGTCGTCAACAGGAGGGGAGTGAAGTTTAGAAATAGAACCCATAAACAATAGCTTTACAAAAAAGGCAGCCTCAGACCCAAGGCGATGCACCATCTGCCGCTGCATCCTTCAAAGCGCAGGCCCAACGTCCCGGGTAGCCCGACCCCCAACCTAACTGTCGTTTTAAAAACAGCAGATTGGCACTACGGAGATTTGTCCGTTAAGGGCCAAGCAAAGACCCAATCCAGACGCAGCAGCGGTCCGGGCGCCCGTACCGTCCCCGGAGCACGGCTCAGCCACGGAGCGATGCCCCCCGGCGGGTGCACCCGATGACCCCAAGACTGCAAATACAAACAGAGGGGGGGGGGATACTACGACTGACAGAGGCACAGGACCGAGTCAAGACAAAAGAAATTCCGGGAGACGGAAAAAAAGGGGGAGCAAAAAGAAAAGAAAGGGGGGGGAAGAAAAGGAAGGGGAAAAAAAAAAAAAAAAAACGCAACTAGGTAACTCTTCGCCCACACCCCGCGAGGAGTTGAGGAAACCTCAACAACCCACGAGGTGTACGAGCCCCCTCGGCCCGGCAAGCCGGAGCACCTAATCGAGGGGGATATATATATATATATATATATATATATATATATATATATATATATATATATTAGGGTGCATTAAACGCCCCATGATTTTCAAAACGTTGTTGGATTTTAATGTCTATTCCCTCAAATGTTACACTTGTTGGTAGAAGTATGTATGCAAAAAATAAATCAAATCGGAGGTGGTCCTGGGTGGCCACCGGCCACTTTTATATATTTAGTAGTGATGCACCAAATATTCGGCAAATATTCGGTATTACTTATAATACTAATATACAAATATTCGGTATTACTATACTTACATTGATTGAAAGTTGAAAATGTATAAAACACAACGCCAATGTCACTACTCCAACTTTGCTCGTTTCCGCAAATTTGGCCTCGCTTTGCGGTCACATTCAACCACTTGAAGAAGATTTTGGAAGTGGTCTTCTCCTCTTGCAGCTGAGACAAAATCAGTTGTGAGCTTTACTGCTCTCTCCGCAGGGTCATTCACAACATTTAACCCATCCACAATGGACTTGGCTGCCTTGAAGTGGTCATTGTTCTGCCAATTGTCAACATCCTCTGTTAGGAAGGTCATATCCAGGTGAAGAAGGTTCACTGTAAACCACGAGTCCTCATTCACAAGATCAGCCAGGGTTGTCGCTTCTGTAATTTTTGGAAATGACGGTTTGCCATATCCAGAACCGTAGCGGTGTTTTGGAGTGCTTGGCATTTCATCTGGTTGTATGGCCAGTAACACATCTGCAAGGGCACGACGCTCCTTTTGAGGTACTGCATTGCTGAACAGTGCCAAAACAACCAGTTCTGGGGTTAAATACCACAAATGTCTATCAAAGGCTTTCACAGCGCTGACTGAAATGATTGAGTTGACAGCTTTATAGTTGAGCAGTCTTGTATAAGCACAAATCAAACCATGGGGCATTTGAAGCAGACTGACATATGAGCCACCAATCACAATAAATATAAACAACAAAAACAACAAACTACTCCAGTTTTTCCTGTTGATGTTGTGTTGTTACAGTTCCTCGAGGTAGTACAGAAATTTGCTCTTCAAGTAGGCATATTTTGATGGAATAAAGAATCTTTGACATCCACCTTGCTTTATGCATGGCCCCAGGTCTGTGGAGTGTTCCTTGTTTTGTGACATCATCATCGAGGACTACCTGGCAGAGTTGTGCCATTTCCTTGTAGTCTTCCCTACAGTATGAAGCGCTTGTGCGGATTGTGCTTAAAACCTTGTTTTTGCAGGATAAAAGCAGTTGTTGTGCATCGTCATTGTACATTGAAATGTCAATTTTGGTTAAACTTTCATCCTTTGCATGCGATATGCGTTCCCAATTCTTCTGGAATCTTTGGAACAAAGATGCTTCTGGAGACTTTGATGTCTCAATTTTGAGAGCGTCAAACACATGATCCAGGATTACCTCTCCAACATGATGGCGACATGCACACCACAGAAGAGCACGGTCCAGTTTTGATTGAATGGTAACACAGGCAGCTGTAACGTGTCCAGTGTTTGATGCTGTTGTGTCAAAACATAAGTTGACAACTGACTGTTTGCACTTCCATGAATGTAGAAACGTGTAAGTGTGCTCGGCAATGATGTCACCTGATGACATATCACTTCCACGAGGATATCTAGCCACTCCCAGTAGCTTTACATCAGTGGCATTCCCAACCAACACTGGCAATCTTTCTTCCTTGCCATTCTTGTTTGTGAGCGTATGCATCTGCTTGCCATCCCAGTGAAGTGTTGCAGCTGTTGGGGCGATCCAATTTTCTCGAATATCTTTGGCGATAGCACTTGTTATTGATCGTCGAGCCTTATCAGCAGTTGAATACGACTTGGCCACACGACGTGGATCACCTCCTGCCTCTTGAATTACAGCTTCGGTGAGCACAGCCTGTTGAACAGGAGTTATGTTTAGTCGAGTAGCAACAGACACGACTGAAGGCCTTTTCAGAATATCATGAGGAATAAAGGCAGACGTACCTGCATATGTTGATCTGTGGTGACTACGCTTCCTTTGAAGCTCTGGAATCGCCTCTTCTTCAGTTTCTTCCAAGCTATCTGCAGAGGCACTATCATCAGAGGATACAGAACTTTTCATCTCTTGTACACTGGATGATTCATGACGTTCTCGTCTTGAAGCTTCCGCTAAGATGCGTTTTTCTTTTCTACGATTTTTATCAGCTTTCTTCTTGTCAACACTACCAAATGAGGCTACTCTGTCAGATTTCATTGACTCTAAAAATGCTCTATCTTCCTCATTCTTAATGTTTGTCATTGCATCTTTTGTCCATACACCAAAGGTCTTATCAAGACGTTCATTCATGGATTGCAACTTAGCCAAAGTGTTTGGAGATTCTCTGCGAGAAACAGGTATTTGACGCAATTTGTTATTGTCATTAAGAAGGTCAAGTATTAGTTTGCAGCATTGATGGTCTGAAAGCATAGGAATATTTGCTTTAGTGTAGAATGTTTTCAGCTGGATAAGGACTATGCTGGCAGATTTCCATTTGAGTGGCTGTGTTTGTTTGCCTTCACATATTTCTTTCTGGATGTGCCACATCACGCATCGAAGAACCTGCCGGCAAGTTGGGAGGCGGACTCCTGTCAATGTACCATCTCCTTCTGTAAGAGCATTGCCAAGACCAAAAATGGCACTTGCTAATCTGGTCTTCTTAGCTTCCATTGTTACAGCTTCCATTGTTTCTGAAAGACAATAAAGGATATTATTAGACTATAAGTGAAGTTTCGTTTATGGTACATGTTTTATGTAAATCACCCCTTTAGGGTGCATCAAACGCCCTTAGGTTCTTGGATTTTAATGTCTATTCTCTCAAATGTTATGTAAATCACCCCTTAGCAACTCTATATTAAAAGAAACAATGTAAGTAGTCAACTGGTTGGTAAATAAAAAAAATAGATATTTTTACATAGCGCGGCCCCGAAAATTGCCGCGAAAATATAAAAGTGACCGGTGGCCACCCAGGACCACCTCCGATTTAATTAATTTTTGGCATACACACTTCTAGCAACAAGTGTAACATTTGAGAGAATAGACATTAAATTCCAAGAACCTAAGGGCGTTTGATGCACCCTAATATATATATATATATATATATATATATATATATATATATATATATATACATATATATATATACACATATATACACATAGTCTACCGGGGGGGGGGTCGAAATTTTGTATTCTTATTCTACACACTGCTCGGAGTTTCCTTTGGGCCCCTAAACAACATACTGTAATTACACCTCAATGCGTCCTCCCCCTACCCGTTGCATATGCCCCCCTTTTTTTAAATTGAAATGAAATTGAAACCAATTCTTTGAATAAAAAACCTGATAAATGACAAAGATTAAAGTAAATAATGATATAAGTTAAATATATATATATATATATATATATATATATATATATATATATATAATATATATATATACTGGTCAAAAAAAGAAACGCAATTTTTGAGATTTATTAATAAACATGAGGACTCAGTATATAGTAAATGATTCTTTAACATAACAAACAGTCAATAACGCGTATGGCCACCCCTAGCCACAATGCAGGCTTGGAGTCTGGCCCTCATCGACCTCAACAGTCTCTGCAGGAAAGCAACAGGGATGGCCCTCCACTCTTCAATAATTGCATTGGTCAGTTCCCTGATGTTCTGCGGTTGATGCTGACGTCTGCGAACTCGCCGTTCAAGTTCATCCCATGCGTGCTCTATCGGTGACATGTCTGGGCTGAAGGCTGGCCATGGTAAGGTCTGCACCTGTTGTCCCTGCAGGTACGCCTGCACTATCCTGGCTGCATGAGGTCTGGCATTGTCCTGTTGCAGGAGCACCAATTCTGGATGTTGCCTCATGAATGGAAGAACATGTGGGTGAAGAATCTCATCCCTGTAGCGCTGGGCAGTCAGAGCGCCATCAACAACCACCAGCTCAGTTCTTGAAGCAAAGGCAATTCCTGCCCAAACCATGACACTTGGTCCTCCCCATCTGTCATGCTCCACTACTGCAGCATCTGAGTATCGCTCCCCTGGTCGTCTGTATACCCTGACACGGCCATCAGAATTGGACAGTCTGAAGCGAGACTCGTCAGAAAAGAGGACTTGGTTCCACATTCTTTGTGTCCAGTCACGGTGCTGATAGGCCCATTGCAGGCGTCGTTGCCTTCTTGCATCAGTGAGAAAAGGACCTCTGTAAGGCCTGCGGGATCGGAGTCCTGCATTACGGAGTCGGTTTCTGACGGTCTGGTCACTAATTCTGTTGTTGTGGATACCAGGTGTCTCTCTGGCTGTCTGACGAGCATTCCGCTGCCGATGACGCAGGTGCTGCAGTACAATGTGGCGATCCTGGCGTTGGGTCGTCACACGAGGTCGCCCACGTCTTGGCAGGTCCTGAACACTTCCTGTGGCATTGTACCGTCTAACAAGCCTAGAGATTGTGCTGGGATGCACATGCATTCGTTGTGCAACTTGGACAGCAGACATGCCTGCATCCAACATGCCCAAGGCACGACCTCTGTTGACCTCTGAGAGTCGTGGCATGCCTCAATCGCGGGAAAAAGTTTGGTTTTCTCAACGGGCAGTGTGTATTCTGTGAAGTCAAAGAAAAAATGCATGCCTTCATAAAGAATACATTCAATTTAATCTCTGTTTATTGTTTGTAACAAAATGGCATCTTAGCCGGGATTAGTCAGGTTTAAAAACATGCACTAAGTGGCTTTAAAAGATTTGAACAAACATTTAACCATAATCTTGAAACTGTGATAATACCACTAACAACTTAAATTTTACACCATATGCAAGCTAATTGCGTTTCTTTTTTTGACCAGTATATATAAGAAATCTTTCTCCGTATATTACTTAAAGAATCAATTGAAGCATACTAAAATCAAAATATTCACCTTAAGAAATTTAATTGAAGCATATTAAAACCAAAATATTCACCTTAAGAAATTTAAAATCGTAAATTACTGACACCACTGGCCTTTCCATTGGAACACAGGTAGCTTTTTTCTCGACTCCAGTACATTCAAAATAAATTTATGTCTGTTTTCGTAACCAATTCTATCTTGTGATGCTTCTGTTACCACATTTACAGCATGTTCTACTCCCTGGCTGTGACAGGGAAAAGGAATAAGCTGAAGTGGTTCATTTCGAACTTTAAGATCATCATTTGTCAAATTCTGTAAAATAGGTGGAGGGGTGGTGATTTCGTTGTCCCAGTCGATCATGTTAGGATAATCGTCTGCTTCAAAGTTCAGTGTTTTTGGCAGCTCAAAATTTCTCGCATTGGTGCTCCTAGTTCTTCCTCGAATGATGTGCTGAAGAGCCAGCTCTCTGACCTCTCTTCTTGTGTCTGTTATCATTGAGAGTAAGATATTCTCTGGGTGGGCAAAATAGGTGTTATTTCTGCGGACACGTTCCATAATCATCCGATGCTTTTTATCTAAGCCTTTAAGCAAGTGCATGATATACCAAAAATTAGATGCTCCCTCATTTGCCTTTGGATGAGACTTTATCCAAAACCAGCCTGGAGCGTAAACCAGCATTATAATTTTTACTAGGTCTTGGATGTTTTTGTCTGGATTCCGTGTACACACACACATATAAGTGCAGGATCCTGTTTGCTCGTGTTAGCCATCTTGCATGATGGAGGGCACCTGGGGATCTGGTGGCTAACGCTTGTGAGATGTGTCCAGATTGTATGCTAATGCACATTTCATACATATATTTTTGGTCACTGCTGAAACTTTTTAACAATATCAGCCGAAACTTCTTTAATGTTGCCCTCTACAGGGGTATAATCAACTATATCCAGTTTGGTCAAATCCTCTTGGAGTTTATTTCCAAGAGAACCTTTGAAAGTGTTTGGTCCCGAAGTTTTTCCATCAATTGCTTCAAATACGTGCCTGAAGGGCAGTTCGTTTGCATGCAAAAGGCAAATCAGCCATTGTACCAGCCTGTCCAGATATAATTCAATCAATTTTAGCACTCCGCCAATCCTGCCAGTGTTCACTGGGGTGCCATCACAGAGCAAAGCTTTGAGGGATTCTTTGCTATTAGAATCAACTATAAAAGCTATTATTTCATCTGCAATACAACAAGCAGTTGCGTTATCTGGAGCTATATGATCCATGCAAACATCACCGGGTTCTTTGACTATTACATAATGTTCTTCGTACTCCATTCCCTTCTTTGTCTTAGTTTGATCTTTTCTACCATCAAATCCGATGCCTTCAATCTGTGTTCTCTGATTTCACTTTGATTACGTTCTTTTTACCTGTGGTATATGCGTGTGTGTGTGTGTGTGTGTGTGTGTGTGTGTGTGTGTGTGTGTGTGTGACTCCAGATTTGAAAAAATTTACTGGAGCACAGCTCTGAATTTACTTTTTTTCCCCTTACACCACTAGATAGGTTAATGATAGTAAACTCTTGAATTGACGACATACCAATTACAAATTGTTTTAGCTAAACATAATAATACAATAATGTACAGTTTATAACTCACCTAAACATTTTATCATCAGAAGCATCATCAATATCTTCTTGATTATCATCATCTTCATCCTCAACAGATATATCTACATCAGGCATATTAGTGTCACTATTTGCAATGTTTTCCATTATATCACTTGGTACTGAAAATGAATCATCAGCATGCCCTAGATCCTTCTTTTCCACCAATTTGAATGTAGATTTGATCAAATCATTGTTCAGGATTTCTTGTATTGATTTACACTTGCTTAAATGGGCTATGGAAATGTCAAATTTGTTGCTTTTTGCTTTATTAGATTTGGATGCAACACTTGAATTTGAAGGCATATTTTGACTCTTCTCTTTATTAACCACAACAGCTTGGTGAGTTTCTTTTGTTAGGCGCAAAATTGCATTCAATGTCTTCTGGATTTGGGAATTTTCAAATTCCTCTAAAGCAGTTTTGTTAATCTGATGCACAGATTCCTCACTTACCTTTTGTTTCTTAGGTGGAGGAGAAGCACTTTCTTCAGTCTGTGAAACATCTAGTGAAAAAGTTTCATTTTCTAGATTAGCAGTTGATGAAGTTGGTTCATTTTTCTGAGGTCTAGCACTAGCACATTTTGTGAACAAACTAAATGACTGCTTTGCCGTATCTCTTTGCTGCACTTCATCCTGGTATTTCTTTACTGCAATATCTAAGCTGTGGGCCCAAACTCTGGGACCTCTTGTATTGTAACAAATATTTTTTTTGGAATTAAAATGTTCCTCCCAGTTTTGCTTCTTTGAATATTTGTTCTTGCATTAACCACAAAAGTAACCCCTTTTAACACCCTCACTTTTCTCTCCAACTTCATCAATATTAGGATCCATTATTGATTATTGACTACCTGAAAAAATACAAAATAAGTAAAAGTTAGTAAATATAGTATGGTAAAAGTGAGTAAAAGTAAGTAAATATAGTACAATGAAAGTAAGTAAAAGTAAGTGCTTTAAACTTAGTAAAAGTAAGGAAGAGTAAGTAAAAGTAGGTAAGTTAAAGTAAGTAAAAGTAAGTTTAAACTTAACTAAACTTTTCAATTCTAGAGTCATGGTGGATTACTTAAAACCGCACAAGTAATTATCTGGCCAATTTATCAAACCTGGCTGAGATCAATGGAACATAGTCCAATCCTGATAATTTTATATTAAAAAAATATACGTTTTAATAAAATTTTAATTATCAAAACATTGAAGCTTAACAAAAAATAAAAATAATTGTTAAATATGGAATTACCAACTAAAATTAAAATAACTAAATTTGTAATTTAAAAAAATTGGTTTGTACAAGAACGTATACGCAAAAAAATTGCATAACGTCTAGCGGATGAACAAAACCCAAACCCAAATTTACTTTTTCTCATGGTCAAATTTACTGGAGCAATGCTCCCAAGATCCCAGGAATCTGGAGTCATGTGTGTGTGTGTGTGTGTGTGTGTGTGTGTGTGCGCATTTGCATATGTATGAATTTCATGTACTCTATTATTGTGTTTATCTTGTGTTAACACTATCCTGTATTAATTGATATTTGTCTATTTACAGATATGTGTTGTCATATTGTATGTTAACCCTTTAAAGACTAGTTCTGCAGCATATGCGGTCACTCTTGTTACCAGAACGTATAGGTTTTATTGTTATTCAAAACTAAATATTTTAGTAACTAGTCACTGAAATGATACACATTTTGGGTTCCTTTCTCAACAACTAAATGACATCTATATATAAACATGTAGAAACATTTATAGAAACGAGGCATTGTAGTACAATTTATTATTATTATTTCTGGTGGACCTTAAGGTACCATCCGTCATTAAAGGGTTAAATAGAGCTGGGTTGATTCGTGACTGTGTTCACCTCTAATCCTGTACTTAGCATCTCAATTTATTTAACATACAAATTAACAGTCATTGTCCGAATGGAACGTGGACTCAGACCTGACAGGCTTGAAGTTAGTCCTACTTCACCTGAATCAGCTTGTCTATTCAAACACTGGTTTTTCGTCTTCAGTCGATACAAGAGTACCTTTGAGGGTACTGATGATGAGTACCTCGGTCTACTTGCCAACTCTTTGTCTTCTGAAAACATTGAACTTATATCAGACTGACACTTATGACGCTGCACTGCAAACTCTCAAAACAGCTTTTATTAAACCAGCTAATGAAATTGTGACGCGTCATCGACTCGCCACTCGACGACAAGCTGACGGAGAGTCAATTGATGAATTTCTGCGGTCACTCCATATACTCAGTGTTGATTGTGATTTCAAGGCAGTATCTGCTGTTACACATCGGGATGAGAGCATTCGTGATGCTTTCATTTCGGGCTTAGCTTCTCAACACATCCGAACTAGGCTTCTTGAAAATAAAAAACGATTTGGCTTCAGCTGTGGATCAGGCACGCGCACTTGAAGTTGCCATGAAAGATTCGCGATCGTATGAATCACACTATTCTGAACAGCAACTAGTTGCTACTATTGAACGTGACACAACTCAGTCTTTGCCTACTCAAACGAGTTCGTCAAAAGAACTGATTACAGTAAAGGACGGTGCATGCGCTGCCACTAGTCAAGAGAAGTGTTATTTCTGTGGAAATATTCGTCACCCACAGTCTAAGTGTCCGGCCAGAGGCCATATGCTATAAATGTCAAAAAAAGAGGACATTATGCAAAAGTTTGTTGGGGCACTAACTCAAACAATACAGCTACTTCCTCTTCTGCTGCAATAATGCCATCATCCATAGCTCCTGAGTGTCTTAAGAAATCTGTTGTGTCGATTCGTCTTGGGAACTATTCTGCCAGCGCCTTATTAGACACTGGAAGCGCAGAGAACTTTATATTTTCGTCTGCTGCTCGAAAGTTTTCTCTTCACGTTAATCATCAATCAGAATATCTATGGCTTCTTCAAAGTTTAAAGCCGTCGTCGAAGGTACTTGTATTGTTGATCTCAAACTTGAGGGGCGATCGTATTCCAATACTCGTCTTCTTGTTCTGCCAGGCCTTTGCACAGACATCATTCTCAGTCTGCCCTTTTTGAAACAACATGAGTACGTGAATGTTTCTTATGGTGGTTTTTTGCATCCCTTGAAAGTTTGTTCTCTTGTGGCCTTGGCTATTCCTCCTCCTCGGATTTTCGAAAATCTGTCTCCAGAATGTAAGCCAGTTGTAACAAAGTCAAGGCGATTCAATGAGTCGAACAACGAATTCATCCGGTCAGAAGTCCATCGTCTTTTGGCTGAAGACATCATAGAGCCAGTTAGATCACCATGGAGGGCACAGGTAGTGGTTGTAGATCAACACCAAAAGCGTCGAATGGTAGTTGATTATTCAGAAACTATAAACCATTTTACATACTTAGACGCTTATCCACTTCCAAACATCGATGATTTAGTGAATAAAATAGCTAAATACAACGCTTTCATCACTATTAATTTGAAGTGCTTATCACTTAGTTCCACTGCATGAAGACGATCGTCCTTATACAGGATTCGAAGCGGATGGTAAACTGTATCAATTTAAGCGACTAAGTTTTGGATTGACTAACGGAGTGGCCTGTTTTCAGTGCATAATGGACGATCTCATAAGTGAAAATGGTTTGAAAGGTACTTTTGCTTATATAGATGATGTCACCATTTGTGGCTCCACCCAAGAAGAGCATAACGAGAACGTACGTTTTTTTTTAAGTCGCTGACAAATATCAGATGACTCTTAACAAAGACAAATGCTGTTTTTCTACCGGCTCTATCCGTCTGCTGGGATATGAAATCCGGGATCATGAATGACGTCCTGATCCATCTCGACTGGAGCCTTTACGCAACATGCCAGAGCCACATAATAAAAAGAGCCTTCAACGTTTAGTTGGGCTGTTTGCGTACTATTCTCGGCGGGTGCCTCGATTTTCGGATCGCATTCGGCCTCCGATTGATGCAGAGCCGGATTTAGACGTGTGGAGGCCCCCCTACCTTAGGGGAAGACATAATTGAAGTCATCCATAAGATTCATAATATAATTAACATACATACACTTTCAAAACATCGTGCACTCTTGTGTCTGTCCATTCCACTCATTTCTGCAAAAAATGAAAGCCTCGGGTTACTCGGGTATTCCATTATAGTGAGAGTAGGCCTAAGAGAGTAATAAAAACAAAATAATAATCAGTACACAACAAATAGTAATTGGTAAAAGTTTATGTACTACAGTGGTATTGGATGCGTGTGTTTTTTTGTTGATCATCTATCAGGTTTTTCTAGTTTCGGGTTTTTTCTATTTTGATAATGGCTTGTCAATATGTGGAGGCCCCCAAGATGTGGAGGCCCATGGGCAGCTGCCCACTTTGCCCACTCCTAAATCTGGCCCTGGATTGATGCATCAATCCCTCTAGATTTGAGTGTGAAGGAAGCTATCGTGGATTTGAAGAAGGCCATTATCGGTTCTGTGAAGATGAAAATTGATGAAGCGCTTCCATTCATGGTGGAAACTGATGCATCGGCCGTAGCAATAACGGCTACGTTAAATCAAGATGGCCGTCCTGTGGCTTTCTTCTCACGAACTCTGAATAGAGCTGAAAGAAAGCATTGTTCTGTTGAAAAAGAGTATGCAATAGTTGAGTCAATTAGAAGCTGGCGACACTTTCTGGCTGGTAAGCATTTTCGACTCATTACTGATCAAAAGTCTGTTGCGTATATGTTCAGCACTCATCACAGAGGAAAAATACGGAATTAAAAAATATTGCGGTGGAGAGTTGAGCTACAACCGTATTCTTTTGAAGTCGTGATCGTCCTGGGGAGTTGAACGCTGCCGCAGATGCACTATCACGGTTTTTGTTCTGCCATGGCCTCGAATGACCTGATAAATCTCCATCGATCGCTGTCACCGGGAATAATGCGTATGGTGCATCTCATCAGGAGTCGTAACCTTCCTTACTCCGTCGATGATGTAAAGTGGACAGTATCGACTTGTCAAACATGTACCAAAATCAAACCTCAATTTCAGCGGCACCAACAGGGCCAGCTAGTCAGAGCTTTAAATCCATTTGACAGAATCAGTATCGATTTCAAAGTACCTCTGAAGTCCGAGTCAAGCAATAAATACCTTTTCATCGCTGTGGACGAATTTTCGAGGTTCCCATTTGGTATACCTTGCCGTGATATGTCTGCTGTCACTGTAGTTCACTGTTTGGCTAGCATCTTCTCTATTTTTGGTTTACCAGGATATATCCATTCTGACAGAGGTGCGAGTTTTAATGTCGGACGTCGTGAAAAAATTTCTGTATGAGCGGGGTGTTGCAACTAGTCGATCCACTCCTTACCACCCTATGGGGAATGGCCAGTGTGAACAATATGTTGGGATTGTGTGGAAAACTGTCACCTTAGCTCTGGATTCGAAACCTCTACCAATTACGGCTTGGGAGTCTGTCCTACCTGACGTTTTGCATTCCATAAGGTCTCTGTTATGTACTGCTACTAATGCTACGCCCCATGAACGCTTATTCGCATTCCCTCGTCGAGGTGCTAATGATCTCTGTATGCCAGCATGGCTAACGGAGCCTGGTACGGTTTTTCTTCGTAAACATGTCCGAAGAAGTAAGGATGAACCATTCGTGGAGAAGGTGGAACTCGTAGAGGCTACTCCAAGCTATACTCACGTCCGTTTTCCGAATGGAAGGGAAGATACTGTATCAATTCAAAATTTAGCTCCATGTGGTCGTCCTGGTGTCATGAATGAGGAGCGGGTTCCTTTCATTCGGAGTCAAGATTCAGTGAATGAGGAGGCCCAGTCAGGAACTCCTGATGGAACACAAATGAATGCTCAGTCTGAACCCACGAGTGCGATACTAGATTTGCCACTTCAAAATTTGACACCAGAAACTCCGTCTGTCAATTTACGTCGTTCAGGTCGCACTCGTCGCCCTGTGGATTGTCTCAACCTATAAATAGTATTAATCTTTTGAGAGGGAATGATTGTGGGTGTGTGTGTGTGTGTGTGTGTGTACACAGTAGAATCAGTTTTTTGTAATCACCGATATTGTTATCAATTGCCTAATGTTATCAGAATTAACAGTCCCAAAGCATCGAGGTTAAATTACATTATAAAACCTCCGCTTATAGTAATCAGAATCTTAAAATGACTCATAAAATATCGTGTACAGACGCACTCATGGCGAGGAAAAAAGTGCTGATTTTTTCAGCAGCTGAGATGTGGATTAAGACAGTGGCCAAAAAGTATTGCTGAATATTCACCTGAAAACGTTTACAATGCAGACGAAACAGGACTTTATTTTTGTGCAATGCCAGAACATACTTATTTGTTTAAACATGAAAGCTCCAAAGGATTTAAAACCTCAAAAGAACGCGTTACAATTCTTTGCTGCACTAATATGAACGGTGAGAAACAAAAACTGTTAGTGATTGGAAAAAGTAAAAATCCTCTGTGTTTTAAGGGTGTGAAAAGTTTACCAGTGGATTAAATCGGTTTCCATAAGCCTTATGGAAACCGATTTAATCATATTTGGTGGGTGCAAGACGGAGCTCCTGCTCACAGGAGAGTTATTGTGAAGGAACGCTTGCAGGAAGTCTTCCACCAAAGAGTAATTGCTACAGGCCATGACATTGAATGGCCTCCCAGAAGCCCTGACTTGATCCCGTGTGATTACTTTTTATGGGGTCATTTGAAAAATAGAGTATTTGCATCACAACCTATCAATTTAGATGATTTGAGGACTCGCATCACAGCTGAAATCAACTTGTTAAAAGACAATCCAGATCTTATCAAAAGAGTGATGGGGAAGATGAGAGCTCGACTCCAGATTTGTATCCATAGGAATGGCGGTCATGTTGAAATAAAACGAAACTAAGCATAACTTTTGTAATAAGGAATAAAGAAAAATCTGCTTTGTATCTTATTAAAATTATGTTAAAGTATCTATTATTATGTATTTGTCTTTTCATTACATCGATAGCACACATTATTTTTTCATTGACCAATTTTGCGCAATCCATTTTTTTGTACCCTTCAGTTAAAAGCAGATGCTTAAACACTAATTCGTTTAAACATGAATAAATTTGAACGTTAACAAAGAATAATTTGCTATATTAAATCAAACAAACAGATCCAAAATATCTCAATTTTTGGAGGAGTTAGTACAATCTAAAGTTGGGTGTACTTTTTTGTGGGACATACTGTATATCAGCCAGAAAGAAAATTAGAGATGAAGGCACAGATAGGAGGATAGAAACCGAAGGAGGGCAGTTTCAAAATTAAAAATTTGTGCCAAACTATCAAAAGCTTTTGATATATCTAGCTCAATAGCAAAAGTTTCACTGAAATCCTGAAAGGAGGATGACCAAGAGTCAGAGAGATATGAAAGAAGATCGTCAGTAGTGTGTTCCTTGTGGAATCCTTACTGACAATCTGAAAGAAGATTGAGAAGAAAGGTGTTTTAAAATCTTCCTATTAAGGATAGATTAAAAAACTTTAGAAAGGCAAGAACTCAAAGCAATTGGATGATAGTTGGAGGGTTGAGAGCGATCACCCTTCTTTGGGACAGGCTGAATGAAAGTGAACTCCCAGCAGGAAGGAAAAGTACCAGATGATATACAGACAGAGAGTTTGCCTAGGCAGGGAGTCAGCAGAGAAGCACAGTTCTTTAGAACAACAAGAGGAACACCATCAGGACTGTATGCCTTCCTAAAGTTGAGCCCAGAAAGGGCAGAAAAAACATCTTTAGAAGAGATTCTAATTTCAGACACAATAAAGTCAGAGGGAGGAGGAGATGGACAAACAGCAGTGGAATTGTCCAGGGTTGAATTGTAAGGTAAAGTTTGAGTGAAGAGTTCAGCTTTGTCAGAAGAGATGGCAACTGAGCCATCAGAGTGGAAAAGAGAAGGGAAAGAGGAAGTAAAGTTGTTGAAGAGGTTCTTAGCTAGATGTCAGAAAGAGCAAGAAGAATTAGAATTTAATAGATTTTCACATTTTTGTCGGATGAAGGAATTTTTGACGAGTCAAAGAACAGATTTTGCATGATTCTGAGCAGAAATATAAGCCGAGTGAGAGTCAGGAGTTGGATAGCAATGGTACCTTCTGAAAGCCTCCTCTCTGTTGCGGATAGCATTAAAACAAGCAAAGTTAAACCAAGGTTTTTTTGCATTAGTAGTAGGAATAGAATATGGAGTGTACGCCTCCATGCCCGAGAGAATCATCTCCGTGATGCACTCAGCACAACCAAAAGGGCCCCAGCCATGGAAGCAGTAATCATTCCATGGGAAATCACAGTACTGCCTAAGGGTCTCCCAATCTACAGCACTGAAGTGCCAAAGATACCTCCTCTTGGGAGGGTCCAAAGGCCGAATTAGAGTGATAGGACAGGAGACAGATATAAGATTGTGGTCAGAGAAGCCTAATGGAGAAAAAATTTCACAGAGTAAGAAGGATGAGAGGTAAGAAATAAATCTGGAATGTTGGGCTGATCTCCAAGGTGATCGGGGATACGAGTAGGGTACTGTACAATCTGCTCCAGGTCATTTAGGTTAGAAAAGTTGTAAGCTAGTTCACCAGGGATGTCACTGAAATGGGAGGAAAGCCAAAGGTGGTGGTGAACATTGAAATCACCTAAAATGGAGATTTCAGCAAAGGGAGAGTGGGATAGAATGTATTCCACTTTGGAAGAGAGGTAGTCAAAGAATTTTGGATAGCCAGTAGAATTAGGGGAAAGGTTAACAGCACAGATGTTTTTAGTTTGAGATTGGCATGCAAGCAGTAGCCAGAGAGCATAGAATTCAGAAGATTCGAGTTTGGGAATACAAAAACAAGTTAGGTCATTGCGTACATATACGCAATATCCACCTTTGGACTGAAACTGAGTATAGAGAAAGTAAGAGGGTACAGAAAAGGGGTTGCTGTCAGTCTTCCCAGACACCCGAGTTTCAGTGAGGAAAAGATTAGAGGTTTAGAGGAGGAGAGGTGGTGTTCAACAGATTGAAAATCTGAAACAAGGCCACGAATGTTGCAAAAGTTTAAGAAAAGTGAATCAGACAGAGGCCCAGAACATCTCAAATGGACAGTAGCAGATTCATTCCTGGCATCAGCAGCAGGGGAGCCAGAAGTGGGGACATTTACAGTCTCCTTCACAGGGGACTCTGAGGCTCTTGAAGGTGATGCCTTTCTTTTTTTTTTAATTTTTAAAAGATTATGTAGTGTGTAAGATACATGTATATGTAGTGAGAATAGGGAGAGAAGTGTGTGTTTGAGAGCATGCTGGACTGCTCACAGGGTAGATGAGACAAAGAGATCAGCTAAGGAGGACAGTGACAGGAGAAACAAGAGTTCAAACACTCCCTATCTTCTGTCTAACATCACCCCCAGAGTACTTCCCTGTACAATTTGTCTCTACACTCTCCTACTGGGGAAAAGTTAATGTTCCTTCACTACAATCATAGAATATTTGACTGAGTACTGATACTAAACATTAGCTTACAAAAATTATGGAGAATATTTAATATTAGTTTCCTTTCATCTAAAATTTTTAAAAACCTTTTACAACACTTTACATAAAACATTTTTGCATGTCAACATTTGAATAATAAAAGGTAATTATAGGTTAGTTTGTTTTTTATTGTATTCCTAGTCTATTGCATAAACTCATTTTGAAAAGAATAACCAATATCATATTGCATTTACTGGGCTTACGTCGATGTCACTAGTTAATATATTTATGGTATCTGTGAAACCAACAAGAATCGGTATTTGGTGCATCTCTACCTTTCATTTAGCTTCTTGGATTCTTTCTACATCTTATTACAACTGCCAGCCTGAGTTTGTAACATTTTCCCAAACTCCCTTTTCCTTTCACCACATTCTACAACTCTCACTGTTCTCCAATGCAGTTGTTTTTCTCTTAACTCTACTTTGCACACATCCACACATTTCTAACTCTGTCTCCATAAATTGTTCTTTACAAACATTCCACATATTCTCTACATACATCTATTTATCATGTCTTCTGCACTCTGTTGCTACATCATTCAAATTTGGCCTTTCAACTTTTATTCTGTGCGATGTTCACTCTCTCTTTTTTATACCAAACACCAACTAATTTAAGTTTATGCAGTATGGTTACATGACCTGACAAACTTCCAGTCAAACTTTGGCATCAATGACCTTGATGTTGCAACAACAGAGGTATTATTTCAATCAATCCAATCAGACTCATTCTCTTGTGTACAGAGTGTAGCAAAAGTCAGCAGCCATATCAACTACTTTGACAGCAGTTATAATGTTCAAACTGTGGACAGTCAACATCCACCCATATACAATTTGTCAAAAGCCAAAAGCCACATCAATTATATTTTATTAATAGGGGGTTATAATACAGTAAATGTTGAAACTTAGTACCATTAACCCATAAACACATTTCAATTCATTTCTCATAACTACATTAAACTTTTTGAAGTGTTTGGAAAAGGAAAAAAAGAACAATTCCTCATTATCAATGGTTCCTCTGACGAAAGTAATTTGCCAAAAGTAATGAAGAACTGTTTTTTTTTTTTTTTTTTTTATAACCCCATTAATAAAATATAATCGATATGTTTTTTTTATTTTTGCCACAAAATGTATGTGGATGGATGGATGTATTGGAGATAGGTATTTGCAAAATGCAGACTTTGTACGTCAAAATGTCCATCCTGAAAAATCTTGGCCACTTACAATATCATACCTCTAGCATTCCACATCACTACATGTGCACATAAAAACTTCCAACAGCATTATCAGGTTCTGTCCAAGTCCAAAGCGCACTACATCATTCATTAGAGTAATTTTTAAGTGATGGAACCCCAACAAAATCTTCAACCATTTAATGCACAAGGTGGGAGAAGGATATAAACTGATCCCCTAGGGTCTCTGTATTGTTACTTATGTTACAATTCACACAAGGAAGGCGGAGGATCTACCCTAAACCAATTACCTTAATATATGTCTCATACATCTCCATAAAGAAGTTCTTTATTCCATCATCATTTTTCACATCATGCAAGCAGATCAGTCGAATTCTTCCTGCAGTAACGAATGCCGAAACAAACCTAGCATAAAACTGTACCATTAACATGCAAGGAAAGTGACCACATTTAGTAAAATTACATCGAGGAAAGTGCAACACGAGTTTTGTCTCAGTTTTTACTGAAACACACACTATAGCTACCTAGAATTTAAAGACCTACCCAGGGCTACAATCCATAATAATAGTCCCACTACAGTATGTTATTTTTAAAAACTATGATACCTATAGTATTTCGTAAAAAAAAAATCCTCAAAGCACTGCAAATAAGTGATAGGTCAGTGGTTTAAAGCATGGAACTAAACTGCTTCCTGTAATTACACAAGATCAAAAATAAATTGAAGCTTCAATGAAATTTGGCATAGGCTAGATGAGCTACATCCTACATTACCAGCCTTACAACAACATCAATGTCCCATTCTACATTTGTGACCTTGACTTCTGGCATAAGAACCTGATTCTTGTTCAAGACTGTCTTATCATCCACATGTGTGTGGTTTCATCCATTTATATTGAGTAATTAAAAATTATGGCATAAAGCTCCATTTGAACTTTGTGACATTGACCTTTAATACGACATTGACCTTTAATACAGGGACCTAAGCCTTGCTCAAAACATTTTCTTGTAATAATTCAGTTCAAAAGTTATGGCATGGACCTTCATTTGACCTTTGATCTCTATTTGTGACCTCAACCTTCCACGCAACAACCACCTAATTCCTGTTTGCAATACATCATCTTGAGGTGATCCATATGTGCAAAGTTTCATCAGTTTATGTTGTGTGGTTCAAAAGTTCTGGCATGGACCTCCACTTGACCTTTGACCTCAAATTCTGACCCCAAAGTCTTGCTCAAAACACATCTTAATGTCAATCTTTTGTGTATGGTTTCATCATTATAGGGTGGAGTGAAAAAATCAAAAGTGCTAGGATCAAAATTGAGGGGTCTGGATAGTTGTCTTTTGTCCAGGATTAAAATTTAAAACCAATTTTGGGTGGTTGCATACAAAACTGACTGCTACCAGCCAATTTATACAAATTGTATGTGCCCATGACCAAAATTTGAACCCAATTTTTGAATTGAATAACCTTTATTAATAATAAAATAAATACAGTAGTCTTTTTACAATGACATGAATAATTATGAAGCTAGGCTATTTATTTTTTTATTTAATTTGGCCCTTAAGCTTTAGGCTTTACTGGGCTCTTATTAAAAATAAGCAGCTAGCTGTTATAAATTAATAATAATAAATAAGTAAATAAGTATTATTAATAGTTAAAACCTGTATTTCAATATTAATGGACAATATTAAACATTATTAGTGGACATTAATCCTAGATTTTTGTTAGTATCCCATTATTAATCAGGATTTCAACTTGGTTTTAAACAAATTTACATTCGCAATATTTTTTATATCAGCATGCAAGTCATTCCATAGTTTCAATCCAATGAAAATGGGTAGTTTTTGAGATGAAGACAATCTAAATTGAGGTATAACAAGCTTTGATCTATTTGAGTTACAAAATATCTATTTACCCATTGCAAATTAATGATTTTGCTCTTACACTTGTAAATAAAAATAAAATATGCCAGTTTGGTTATATCGTTGAGCTTTAGTAGGTTTAGTTCTTTAAATAATGCACTAGAGTGATCAAGGAAATCAGCATCAGATAACCTTATTGCTCATTTTTGGATGACAAAGATACCATTTAATGTGTTGTTAGTAGAGTTTCCCCAAACAAGGGTGCAGTATGTTATATAAGGAAGAACAAGAGTATGATAGTCAATAAAACTTGTTTAGGGACTACATTTCTAAGTTTAAACATTATAGCAACGCTCCTTGAAGTCTTTTTCGCGATATGATTTACATGATCACTCCATTGCAAATTCTTATCTAGCATTACACAAAGAAATTTTGTTACAGTAGACTCCTTTATGGCGATTTCATTAATATTAAGTTCATCAAGATATACATTTCTTTTATTAGTAAAAATCATGAATTCTGAATGAAATATATTCTTAGCTGTATTAACATCTTTGCAAGAAAAAGAGAAAGTTGTATCATCTGCAAACATTATGAAGTTCAGTATATCAGATGAACATGGAAGGTCATTTATATATAATAAAAACAACAGTGGACCCAGAACTGAGCCCTGTGGCACACAATGTTTGACAAGCACTTTAGTGGAGCAAACCTTATTTACTGATACAAAATTATATCTATTGGACAAATAACTTTTAAACCAATCACTGATTGCTCCTCTAAAGCTGTAACAATACAATTTATTAAGTAGAATATTATGGTCTATTACATCAAATGCCTTACTCAAGTCCATAAATACTGATACCAGTATCATTATTTCTTTGTTCTCCTTAGCTATATTTACATTTTCCATAAGATTTAAAATAGCCATTTCCATTGTTCTATTATTACGGAAGCCATATTGATTTGGAGATAATAAATTGTTGGATTCTAAATATCGCTGCATTCTACTTTTTACAATTTTTTCAAAAACTTTGCTGAAAACAGATAATGAACACACCAGCCTGTAATTTGTTGCTAGTGTAGGATCACCCCCTTTAAAAAGAGGTGTTATACAACCAGTTTTTAGCATTGATGGGAATATTCCTTTGGAAATACTTTGATAATTTTAGCCAAAGTTACAGATATCTTATCTTTAATAAGTTTCAATATAGGTACAGGAATGTTATGAATGTTATTTTTTATATTTTTTAATTTACCAATAATATTCTGGACCTCAGTAGAGGTAGCAGGAACAAAAGAAAATGAATTTAGTGGGCTGGGTGGCACATATTCTAGAGGTGAGTGATCATTATTTATTAATTGTGAGCGAAGCTTATCCGCTATTGAAGTAAAATGTGCATTTAAAGAGTCTGCAATAGCAGTATCATCAGTGATTTCTTTATTATCAACATTTAATTTCTCTATTGAATTTTTCTTAATTTGTTTTCCCAAGAAGATTGTTTATGGTTGTCCAAGTGTTTTTCATGTCTCCTTTATGTGACCTCTCTCTGGTTCTGGACATGATAAAGAAAATTTATGCAAAAAACTTCACTTTTTTTTTTCTATGTGAAGGTCAAAATATGAAAATAAAAACCCACTCTAATAGACAGAGTTTTATTTCCACAACAGTTTCGACGCCCACTGGCATCCTCCTCGGGAGGAGGATGCTAGTGGGCTTCGAAACTATTGTGGAAATAAACTCTGTCTATTAGAGTGGGTTTTTATTTTCAAAGACAATTTAAAAACTGTTTATGATGTATTTTTACCTCTGAAGCAGATTAAAACATTTGCAGAGGGCTGCAGGGTAATAATGCATCAAAAAATCCATATTTCATCATTTTTGCTCAAAAAATGCAATTTTTTGGCCCCTCTTCAAATATTTTGTTTATTTGAAATTATATTTTATATTTTTCTTTTCAGGTTGAATTTATAGAAGTAATAAATATTGTATTTTGATAACTTTATTGCCAAAAAATACTGCATAGTAGGATGTTAAGACTCAGCGACAGTTAAAATTCTTGATGGGAGGTCACATATTTTCAAGCACAGATTCATTCCCCAATGGAAAGCTTCCTCTTGGTAAAGATGTCAGCCAATGTGTAATAGCAGAAGAGAACTGGCCAACCAGACAAGCAGCTGATACAGTTGCACTAAGTCTGACTGAACATTGGATTTGGTGCAATGTCTATCCAATTTCATGCCCGTGTCACCAGCAAGATTCAGGATCTACTCAAATTTTCAAGTAAGACTCAAATTTTCAAGTAAGACTCAAATTTTCAAGTAAGACTCAAATTTTCAAGTAAGACTCAAATTTTCAAGTAAGACTCAAATTTTCAAGTAAGACTCAAATTTTCAAGTAAGACTCAAATTTTCAAGTAAGACTCAAATTTTCAAGTAAGACTCAAATTTTCAAGTAAGACTCAAATTTTCAAGTAAGACTCAAATTTTCAAGTAAGACTCAAATTTTCAAGTAAGACTCAAATTTTCAAGTAAGACTCAAATTTTCAAGTAAGACTCAAATTTTCAAGTAAGACTCAAATTTTCAAGTAAGACTCAAATTTTCAAGTAAGACTCAAATTTTCAAGTAAGACTCAAATTTTCAGTCCCTTATAAAAAGATTTAAAATATGTCATACTTTTGTAAATTCTGTAGTTACATTTATTTGTTTGTGACAGTAATTTTATTAACAATCATGTGATTCAGTGATTTGCAAATCATAAAAATGATCAGTAATAAATTCTGTTTTGACTAGAATTTAGCTTAGGGTTTATAATTGAAATTTGCATTCACAACATTAAAGTTTTGGTAATTTTGTAGGTTTGATAGACATCCAAAAAAGAAACATGGTGACAACTTCCAGAGTGATCTTTCTTCCTTCAGTGAAGAAACTTTCAAGTTGTTTGACATCTTCTGTGAGGACTCAAATCAGAGAAGAGATTTGGAACATTTGTATCAACTCAAAATGACAGAAGAAGATGACTATGCTTTCTATGAGGACCAGAAAACAGCTAGAATAGGACAATGCGTTGGTTTTAAGGAATGCCTTACATCAGCAGACATCAGATACAAAAGGAGAGGAGTACAGCAGGAGCAAGCAAATGAAAAGAATCTGAGTTTGAAGTATATAAATTAAAAAACTTTTGATTAATGGCCACCAAAAATCTGGGTTTCTCTAAATGATTGTGCTACAAATTATAAAATTATATTTTTGCATCTTTGGTAAACTATCTTGTATCATAATCATATTGTAGTTTATTATCCCCAGGGAAGAGCTCAGAACAGTTTTTCAAGTTGTTCCATCAAGCTCAGCAGCAATACATGACAGTGATCTCAACAGTCTCTCAAGTCAGGCAGCCTGGAATCACATGATGAAACAGCTGGTGTCAGTGAACAACAGGAATGCAGGACAGAACAAAATAGGAAGAGTCTACCAAACCTCACTTGGCAGTGTGACAGGTATACTGTATAGTTTAAAATATGAGTATGCTTTGAACACTCTTGTTGCTCCATTGACAATACCTTTGAAAAAAATTATTTATAATCCATGTAATGTTGCTAATAGTTAGAGTCCAAATCTTGGACACTGTTGTGACACTGTCCAATGAACATCTTGTTAAAATATTAACTTGAAATAAAATAAATGTCTTTTACCAGGTATCAAGTAAGTGACAGAGCCAGAGCAGCAGTTGCATCAGCAGTTTTAGCCTTATGGAATTATTACTACTACTGATAAGATGAATGTAATTGACAGGTAACAGTCCAATTATGTTGTACATTAGTATCTGATTCAAATCAAGTATTTCACAAAACAGCATATGTTTCAAACAAGTGTTGCAATTTAAATATTGTTAGTCAAAACCTATGGAGTTTGCTTAAATAACTCTTCAAAATTGAGTAAATTTGCATGATGAACTTTGCAGGAACAAGCTGAAAAGAGAACATGAAAAATATCAAAGCCATAAAAAAAGAGGAGGGTAAATTGTTTGAATTGGTGGATGCTATTTATGTGGATGGTCGCAAAGATGCAACAATGGTGACAGTTGAAGTGAATGGCAAATATTACAGAAGAACTGAGCTAGAAAAGCACTATTTAATTGTAGGAGAACCTGGCAAGATTTAAAAGTTTGATCTTTAGTTTGCATTTTGTAATAGCTATTACTCAAAATATTTAACAATATTTAACAGTTAACAAGGTACTTTTGGTCAGAGGGAATGAATCAATTGAAACAGTAATAGACAATGACTTTGAAGGTTGCAGGGTTGGCAAAAACCCAACTACCCAGCAAAAAACCAGTTGGGTTTTTGCTGGGTTTTTGCCAACCCTGGAAGGTTGTAACTTGATAATTGATTCAGATGAGGATATTGAAATCCCAGAGTTACAGCCTGACTTGAGCGTTGTGAGAGATGGTAATGTCAAGATATTCATGGTGCCTAAAATCGATAATGAAGCTTGAGGGTATCTCAAAATTATAAACTTAAATTCACCTGACATTCATGAGCCCCCTATTATAGCATCTCTAACCAATGAAGAATTCATAAACACAAGAAAGGAAGCACAAACTCAACCAGCCTTGTCATAATCAGGCTGTAGAGAGGCACATTAAACTTGTAACAGAGGCTTCCTCAACTGTGGTAGGATTTGAACATTGTGATGGCATTATTCAACAAAAGATAAAATCAAGAAAACTGATGAAAGTGTTCAATACAAAAATACAATATTCTGAAGCTGTTTAGATGATTTTTTATTACTTTGTTTAAGGAGTGATACTTTAGATTAATCTTAAGTTGATCTGTAATATTTTTAGTAGAAAATTGTACATATTTACCACAGTCTAAAAAATTTACCCAAAAAAAAAAAAAGGCTGAAAATTGCAATTTTTGGCCAAAAATAATATAAATATAGATTTTTTGATGCATTATTAAGCCTGCAGCCCTCTGCAAATGTTTTAATCTGCTTCAGAGATAAAAAAATACATCATAAACAGTTTTTAAATTATCTTTCTATCATGTCCAGAACCAGAGATAGGTCACTGGGTTCAAAATTTGGTAATGCGCATATACATATACAATTTGTATAAATTGGCCAGTAGCAGTCACAGTTTTGTATGCAACCATCCAAAATTGGTTTTAAAGTTTAACCCTGGACAAAAGATGACTATCTAGACCCCCTCAATTTTGATCCTGGCACTTTTGATTTTTTCACTCCACTCTATAAATCATCAATTTATGTTGAATGGTTTAAAAGTTATGGAGTGGACCTCTATTTGTGACCTTCACTGCAATGACCTAATTCTGGCTTGTGCTATATCATCTTGTGGTGATCCATGAGTGTGTGTTTAGTTTCATAAATTTGTGTTGAGTGGGTCAAAAATTATGGCATGGACCTCCACTGGACCCTTGACCTATTTATGACCTTGACTTTTGATGCAGGGAACCAAGTCTTGCTCAAAACACATTGTCTTAATGTTGTGTGTGTGTGTGTGTGTGTGTGTGTGTGTGTGTGTGTGTGTGTGTGTGTGTGTGATCAATTTATGTTAAGTGGTTCAAAAGTTATGGTGCAGACCACAATTTGACCTTTGACCTGTATTTCTGACCTTGGCATTTGATAGAAACACCTAACTCTTACTCATGACATCTTGTGATCATCCATATGTGTGTGAAGTTTCATTATGTTAAGCAATTTAAAAGTTATATCCTTGACTTGACATACAAGCTCCACTTGACCTTTGACCTGAGCCTCATCATGGCCAGTGTCATAACACCACAAAGTTAAGCGACACTGGATCTGAAAAGTAGTTACATGGGAAAATGTCCTCTACATCCAGATTATGTAATGACTCATGGTTCAGATCCCACATAAAGCTGTACTTCCTCTGTCATATGACCTTAGATGTTGCCAAAGAGATTAAACACCATCATTATTACTGACCTTTGACCTTGACTTGTGATGCAGAAACCACTCTTACTCATGACACATCTTGTGATCATCTGTATGTTTAAAATTTCATTAATTTCTGTTGAATGGTTCAAAAGTTAAAGGCTGGACACAAAGTGCAACACAGACAAATGCAATCCAGTATGGTGCACCAAATTTTTTAGTCAGGGACACAATTATTAAAAATATCACAGTGCCTCAGTGGTGTACTGGTTAGCATCACTGACTACGAACCCATCAGCCCCAGGATCAAGACCTGGTGATAGCATGTGGCACGCAGCAAAACCCAGCTGTTTATCCTTCCACACAAAATTTGGTTTGTTGATAAATGGGTACCCTGGATAGCTTAGTAGTTGAGACACTAGACTGCTAGTGGGGTGTGGTTCAGATTCCACATTAAACTGTAGGTCTAAAGTGGAGTGACAAGTATGACCTTTGTCAGAATGAACAATTTGGGTGGAAGCAAAACCAAAATAAACCAAGGTTACATAAGCTAACTATGAATCCTAGAAAGAAGTAGGAATGATCTTTACTGATCTTACCACTCATTAAATTTGTCAACTAATCGAAGGTACATGTTGGAGGTAGTCCACATGCTCTCATCTACAAGATCAAGAGCAGCATGAGCAATAAACTGACTAAGATGGCGATGGTCTTCTTTCTGAAATGTAAAGTGTTTAGACTCTTAATATTAACCATAAAACCAGTCTCAACAAGTTTCACTGCACTAAATTTAAATACTTCATATTTTTTTTTACCAAGTTCCTTGGAGAAAATGAACTAAGATCAAAAGGAGGCTATACTCTCTGCAAATGCAAGCAAGCCTACTGTTTACCATGTTAACATATAATTATTAAATACCATATAAAATACCATATCTACAGTATTAAATACCAAACTAAACTATTCAACAGGTTCTAGGCTTAGGCTTATTGACCTATTCCTTTAGGGTATGACAGTACAAGAGGATAGTTAAAAATTAACGGATGAAGCATGCAACATTAATAGATTTAACCAAGGTTTCCTTAATTGTCTACTGCATAAATAAAATGGCCTAATTTGAAAATTTCTTTACCCATACTCAATGCATTATGGAAGGAATAATTACATTACTATCAGTGAACTACAACTTAAGGAGTTCAAAACCTGATACATTTTAATGAAATCTAGTTTGTGAACAATGGACTTTTCTAAACCACATTTTATAACTACATATTTGCTACTTACTTCTGAACAAACAGAGGGCACCTTTATATAATGTAGAATTACTACTGCCCTAAGACAACCAAACTGCTTTAGAATCATACTATCAACAGAATTTCAAAATTAACAATGAAATGATTTAAATACAATGATTTATACAAATAAATTAAATTATGAGATAATTCTAAGTGTCTTCCATTGTTTTACTTATATGCAGACTATTTTATTAACCAATACAAACTCTTGTCCTTCCTTACAAACTGTACTGCACACTTACATGGGGAAATTGCTAATGAGACTTTCAATAATATTATTAAAAAACAATCAATAATAATATCAATTGATACTGATTTGTAAGTTCATACAAGTGCTATCTTTAAAGAGTCAAACCTATTAAAGGTGTTAGCAAAATGGAACATCTCATATTCCTTCAGTAATGTATGAACAAAATTATTATTTACAATGGGTTAGTAAATATTTTGTAACGCGAGACTTTCTTATCTGACTTGGAGTAGAACCAGACAAGTAGTCCCTCAGTACAGATTATGGACTAAGCCTATCTTCATTTCAAAAATAACCTCTCTTTATTGGACTGAACTTATGGAATGATCGCAGCACTGACCTTTATCATGTAAATATTTGAGATTTAGGCCCTATCTGAATTTAAAAATAAAATTTCTTTTAATAAATAATGATAATGTTTGGATGAATGACTGCTCATTCATTTTTAATTTCTAATATATTACTATTCTATATATGGAAAAACTATATATGCCTACAATATGGTATCATATATGGTACCTTTATTTCATAATTAAATACAAATCATTAATTTATTGAATTAAATAACTATAAATTTGTCTTGAGATTGGTGACAACCTATTGGGAATGGAAATAATTGCCATACATAGCACCCCATATGTAGGAAATTAGGCCTGCATAACAACAAAAACATTATTTCATATCAAAATTTTCCATTGCTGACTCGTGAAAATTACTTCAAGGGAAGAAATAATGAAAACAAAAATTAGATACCTATCTGGGGACTTTGTAAAGTCTGTGAATTTTTAAGAAAAAAATTTATATTAACTCATTTCAGGGCTGTCTAGATACAAGTGAATCTTTAGGCAAGGGAGATGTGATTAATCTTCCTATAAGTTCTGAGTGAATACCTCATAATATAAAACTAATAACTCAAAAAGGATAGGCCTATTCCTTCAGGTATTTAAGTGGAGGGTAGTGAATGCCTATATTAATTAAACTGAATAAACTCATTGTGTAACCCCATTGCCTACATCAAAAGAGAGGCACGATAGACAACTACTAGCCCTGCAACCAGAAGCGAGGGCCAATGAAATAATAAGGTATGGTAATTTCCTTTTTTACCATTAAGCAGCACTAAATACCAAAGGCATATAAATTAAATATTAACCAAAAACACTACTTAAGGTCTTTTGAAGACCTTCTCAAACACAACTTTTTAACAAAAAGGCATAGGGTTTTTGTCATAAACTCTCCACCAATATCTGCTGGAAATTTCCAATGGATGAGGGTGATGGCAATCAAACCATAACCCTATATAGTTTCTTTTTACTATATATTGTGCAAAATTACCCCACCAGGATTTGAACCTACCACCTCTTGACTAGAAGGTGAAGGTGAGTAGCATAGGGGCTAGTGCCCTCACCTTCTACTCAAGTGGTGGTGGGTTTGAATCTTCATGGGATAATTTTCTATTAGGCAAAATTGTGCACACTCGTGCATGCATGATATTTCAAATATTCTATTTATCTTCTAAAGTAATTAATATTTTACACATACATACACTTGGGCATTACAGTACATTTAATTAGTTTAAGAGCCTGTTAAAACAAGGTTTAAGAAATTGCGATAAAATATAAATAGGCTACTTAAAATTTGTACAATCAGTTGAAAAACTTGTGAAAAACTCATTAAATTTGTGTGGTTCAGTGTATCCCAAACTGAGATACACTGGACCACACAAACCTTTTTTTTTTTTTTTTTTTTTAACGCAGAAAGTGTACCCTGATTTTGGTAGCCAAAGATATTAGGCATATTCCACGTTAAATTCTTGTAATATTTATTTTATTAAGAGTCATTCTTTTCCTTTACATTTTCAAAACAACTTGTCTATGACAATAGTGCACAGTTTAAAACCAGTGTATATTTGTTCAAAAAGAAAATTTAGAACTATACTAGAGTACACATTCAGTTTTTCTATAGATTAAAAGTAGTTTTGGTAACAATTGGTTATTACTCCCAGTCAGGTTTTTTGACAAGAACAAATTTTTCTGGTCAATTTTGATTTGTTTTGCACAAATGTGATATCCATTTCCTGTGCAAATGCGTAGTTTGAGATATCTTCATCTATCTTTAGGTGAAGAGATCTTTAAAACTACACATTTTCACAGGAAACAGATATCACATTCGTGCAAAACAACTCAAAACTGACTAGAAAAATTTGTTTATCATTTTCGCTTAAACTAACAAAAATAATCACTACTCAACCTAACCAATCATTATCAGAAAATCTAGAAGAGGAAGAGCCATTGCTGTCCCAAGGCAATATGATGACTAAGCTGATTGATGCAGCATTGCATGTATATACAGGGTGCCCCATAAGTCCAGCATCATAGGAAAAATAATAAAAAAAGACAAAACAAAAGCTTTTATTTACAGAATGTGCTCAATATGTCCACCATTGTTTTCAATACACAAATTCAGACGTGAAACCCAGTCAGCAAGCACACAGTGAATGATGTCAGGAGTAATGGTGCTACATGCCCCAATAATGCACTGCCACAAATGTTCAACACTCCTAATTTTCTCTGCATATACCAACGCTTTCAAGTGGCTCCAGAGATAAAAATAGAGTGGCATGAGATCCAGGCTTCTAGCTGGCCATTCCACAGGCCCTCGACGTCCTATCCAATGACCAGGGAATTGTTGGTACAGGTATTCTCTTACTTGGGTGCTGTAATATGCAGGAGCGCCGTCTTGCTGGAACCATGTTGGGGAATTTCCTTCTTCGTTCAACACACTGGGAAATGCTTCTTCCTTGAGCATACGTAGGTAGGTACCTCCAGTGACATGTTCATCGAAAAAGAGGGGGCCTATGATACGATCCTTCCAAATGCCACACCATACCATCACCTGAGATGCATCTTGTTCCTTTGAAGAGGTATACCAGTGAGGGTTGTTTTGAGACCAGTAGCGGGTGTTCTGTCGATTTACCTCACCATTTCCATAAAAAACAGCCTCGTCACTGAACAGAATGGTGGATGGGAAATTGACATCCAGAGCATAAATTATGGTTTGTAGAAAGAGAAAAATATGAATTTCTCCTATGATGTCAGACTTATGGGACACCCTGTATTAAGTTAAGGTGTGTGTGTATATATCCATCTCATAATTGTAATGTTAGTGAAAAATTCACTTAATTTAGAGCTAGCATTTTTGGGCTCTTGTGACATCATTGTTTGGGCACTCTTGTGGCATAATTTTTTTGGGGGCACTGCGCGTCCTTCTTACTCGTTTGTTGAATGTGGCACTTACAGGGCGTGGTCTTATAGAGAGCAATCTTGCAATTCAGTTTGGTTGTTTAGATACAAGATTGTTGCATCGTGCGATGGTGCAGGTTGTTGTGTTGTTGCAAGGTTTAGAAAGAAGACCATAAATAGTGCCCCTTTTGTTTTTTATCTTAATTTTATGCGACTGAGGCCTAAGGTAGGCCCATCATCGAGTCAGCAACCCTGAGATAGGACCTAATAAGACCTCCAAGTCCATAAGTTTTTAGTCTAGCTTAACTTGGGCTGTAGGTTAAACTGGCCCTTCAGAGCTTGGCCAATCACGGCTCAGCTGGGATTCTGAACCCAATAAAATAAAAAATAACAGGGTCCTTCGAACTGGATTCTAGCCCAAGACTGAGTCAGTGACTATTTTCCGGCAAAGTTCTGATTCTGCAAATTGTAGCCCAAGTTAGGCCTGGATGGGTTGAGCATAATTGAGTTAAGGTCCCAGGGTAGAAAGTTTGGTCACTCAATTGTGAAACTTGGCTGCTCGTCTGTCATTGTTTTGGGCCTACATTTTTACCAGTTTGGTTAAGTTTGGCTTATTATTCGTAGGTGAAGGTTGCAGACTTCAGTGCACCAGTTACTTGGGTGGAAAATTTGGTATTCCATACTGGTGGTTGGTCAGTACCCCAACCAAGCAATTCAGTTTATTTGAAAAAAGCAGAATTTGAGTTTGATCAGTTTGGTTAAGTATTTTTGCCAATTCAGCTTATTTGGCATTGAGCCCAATTGTTGTTTGCATTGAAGATGAGTGCAGCTGAATTGAACAAGTTTAAAAAAAGGAGAAGCACCTACAAAGGTCTAATTACAAACATCATTGCCACTATAGATTCTGCCATAGAGCAAGAGGACTTAAGCTTAGTGACTGCGCAGCTTTCCATATTAGAAACTGGAAAGGTTGCTCTAAGCGAAGTAAATGTTAAAATTGAGGCTCTTATAGAAGAGGATGAAATAGAAAATAACATAATTTACTTTGAATAGACTATTGATGACATAATTTAAGTATGCCACAGCGCAAGAGAGTTTAGCAGCTCAGTACAGTTAGAGACCAGGTCTAATAATAAAACACAACCCTCAACAAATGGTGTTTGTGAAGTTAACGTTAACAGATCTGCAGTTCAATTACCGAGGCTTGTACTCAAAACATTTTCTGGGAGTATTCAGGAATGGCAAGGATGGGCAGACAGTTTTCATTCAGCAGTTCATTCTAGTCAAGTGTTAAGTGCGGTGAAGAAGTTTAATTATTTGCAGTCCTTCTTGGAAGGGGAGGCAGCAAAGACAATAGCAGGATTAGCATTAACAGAGGCTAATTATAATGTGGCTTGGGATATATTAAAGAAGCAGTTTGGTAAGCCAGAGATCTTAATTAAAAACCACCTTCACGAACTTTTAACTATACCTCCTGTTAGGGTTGCCAACTCCATGAAGTTTGAAAACAAGGACAACATCAATTCCAATATACTGTCTACAAGGTTAGGGAAAGAAGTAAAATTTTATTTATAATTTATTACAATTTATACTGTATGCTTTTTTATTGCATATTTTCTTAAAGTAAATATTTTTATTGATATACAGATATTGACCCATTGAGTCATGCATTGACAAAATTTATGGTAACAATATTTATTTTTAAATTTATACTTTTCTGCTACACGGAACATTAACATTTAAGTGAGAAATGAATTTATAAAAGGTTACTTGACTTAAGACTTTATAATTATTTCCTTTTAAACAAAAGTTTTGTTATAAAACTGTTGTTTGGAACAAGATTGTTATCAGAAGAGGACAAATGGCGTCCTTTCCGAACTCAAGAAAGGACAAGGACAAAAATCTACAAAAAAGGACGGTTGGCAACCCTACCTCCTGTTAATAATCCCAATAGTGTCAAGGAGTTACAGCAGTTATATGATGAATTTGAAGTTAGAACTAGGTCCCTGGACAACTTGGGTGTAGGAATGGAAAGGTATGGTATAATCTTGGTCACTATACTGGAGTTTAAATTGTCTAGCTCAATTTTGCTTGAATTAAGTAGGGGACACTCTACAGAACATGTGTACATTCCCCTTCAGCAGATGTTAAGTCTTTTAGGCACAGAATTAGCAAGACAATTGGGAATTGAGTTTGCACAGTGGGATGTTAAACAAGGGGACAAAGGCAGGCACAGCACCAAAGTTTCTATGAAAAGGAATAGCCTATGTACAGTGTCAGCTCTACATACATCCTCTGAGAACAAATTAAGGGAATCAAGGAATGCATATTTTGCGAAGGCAACCACAAGTCATATAAATGTGAGGTGGCTGAGGCTTTACCTGTTGTGGAGAGAAAGGACAGGGTAACTAAGTCCACAGCATGTTTTAAATGTTTTTTGAAAGGTCACAGAGCAAGGTTTTGTAAGTTTAAAATTTTGTGCAAAAAATGCCATGGCCAGCATCAGCCATTATTGTGTGAAAACACTCCTAGTAAGCCTACCCGAGAAGTAGAGACATCAGTGGCACATGCCACTGCTATGAAAGGGAGTAAAAGTAAAGGGGGATTATTGCAAACAGCTGCAGCATTATTAATTGGGAATGATGGAGAAGCTACTGTAAGTGTGTTGTTTGATAATGGTAGCCAGTGTAGCTTTATTAAGACCAGAATTTCTAGAAAATTGAAGTTTAAAGAACTTAAGAGGGAAAATTTAAGAATTTCTGGGTTTGGGGGTTCTGTTCAAAACTGAACCAAAGTTAAGAAGGTAGAAGTTCTGGTTAAGGGGTTGTTACCACAAGGTCCCACTATCAAGGTCCAAGCTGTAGAGATTTAGGAACTTTGTGCTCGTCACTACTTGTTTAGATATGGCATGTGTCCAAGAATTGCAAGTTAAAGGAATTAATTTGGGCAATAATAAGTTTGAAGGAACAGAAAATATTAGTCTTTTAATTGGAGCCGACTATTACTAGGACTTCCTCACTGGTAATATTGTTCACACATCTCGAGGTCCAGTAGCTATTGAAAGTAAGCGAGGCTGGATGCTACATGGTAGCTATTGCAATGAAATGGAGTTAAAGCTCTTTTTGTTAAGATTGAGGAGAACAGCCATGGTTTGGAATGGCATTTGAAAGCCTTTTGGGAACTTGAATCCATTGGCATAACGAACAAACAGGAGAAGCAGGAAAGTACAGTAAACAGTGATGTTTTTGAGCAATTTGAAAAAGGGATTGGGTTTAGAGATGGTTGCTATGAAGTTGGCCTCCCTTGGAAGGATTCTTGCAAACCCAGTTCAAACCTTCAGCTAGCTCAGCGCTGTCCAACTTGCAGCCCGCGGAATGGACGTTTGCCAAATTTAATTTCTGAATTTTCTTCCCTATTTTGTCAGTTCTAGTAGGGAGAACAACATTCAGGGTTCCTAAGTCGTATTAACCAACAGTGTATGATTATAGGCAACATCTTGGCCGCGCTTTATAGAAGTTGGACAGCACTGAGCTAGCTAATAGGAGGTTGGAGACTTCATTGCACAGGCTAAGAAAAAATGAGTTGTTAATTGAATACAATGAGGCCATCCTAAGCTATGTAAAGGAGGGGCTATGCTGAAAGGGTGCAAGGTGAGCTGGTGAGCCAGGAGGCACATTATCTACCACACCATGCAGTGGTACGGCAAGACAAAACTACCACCAAACTGAGGGTAGTTTTTGATGGCTCAGCCAAGGACAAAGGTGGTGTGTCCTTGAATGACTGTTTGGATGCTGGGTCAAATTTAAATGCAGATTTATTTTCCTTGTTACGGAGATTCAGGTTTGGTAGAGTAGCATTGACTGCAGATGTGAAGCAAGCCTTTTTGTGGATAAAGTTAAAACCAGAGGACAGAGATGCAGTAAGGTATCTGTGGGTGGATACGAAAGACTTGTTGGAAAATGAACCTAAGGTTCAAGCATATAGAATGAAGTCAGTGTTGTTTGAACTCAGCTCTAGTCCATTTCTGTTGGCAGCTACTATGCAGTACCTTTTCACATATTCTGAAGTCTATCCTAACACTATTGAACACACAAGGAAAAATTTTTACGTTGATGATTTGCTGTGTTCCATGGATAATACAGAAGTGGCTAAACAGATATTCAGGGAGGCTAGAGTTATAATGAGGGAGGCTGGCATGGAGCTTAGAAAATGGCAGACCAATCATTCTCAATTACAACAGTTTATGAGTCAGTCCTGTGTAGTACCTGATGCAGCAGAAAGTATTGAGGATTCTGGTATTAATAATATAAATTTAGTTGTAGGCAATAGACACAAAGGTGCTAGGCATTGTTTGGCAGCAAGGAGAGGATTTGTTTACCTTCAATGGGAAATCTCTAGTAGAGCTGGCTGAGAATGAGACAAGGTGGACAAAATGTACAGCTCTTAGTTTGGCTTCGAAGGTCTTTGATCCTCTTCGATTCCTGGCTCCATTTATGATAAAGTAAAAAATTTGGTTTCAGAGCCTCTGGGAAATTGGACTTGGTTGGGACCAAGAGTTACCTGATCATATGGTGTTAAGGTGGAAATATTGGTTCAGAGAATTGGCACATCTTGGAGACATTAAAATCCCAAGATGGTACTTTGGAGAGTTGAACAATAGTCCAGACAATTTGGAGCTGCACATCTCTTGTGATGCAAGTGAGGAAGCCTACTCAACTTGTATTTATATAAGAGGCACATTCAAAGAGGAAGTAAGTTGCAGGTTGGTTGCTGCAAGAGCAGAGTAGCACCTTTGAAAAGGCTTTCTATTCCAAGGTTGGAATTGATGGGTGCAGTTACTGCTAGTTGGCTTGCAGTTACAGTGCAAAAGTCTTTGGCCCTCTATGAAATTCCAAGCTATTATTGGATAGACTCCACTATAGTTTGGCACTGGTTAAGAAGCCAGACAAGGAAATGGAAACCATTTGTTGCCAATAGGGTGGAGGAAATTCAAGAACACACAGATCCCAAGCAATTGAAGCATTGTCCAGGTACCCAAAACCCAGCTGATTTACCAACACAAGGAATTTCAGTGAAAGATCTTGCACAGTCAAGTTTGTGATGGAATGGGCCAGAGTGGCTAAAACTTTGAAGTGAAAACTGGCCTTCTAATCAGCCTATTGTAGGAGAATGCCAGGCTCAAGAAGAATGGGTGAGTGAAATGAGAAAATGCACTGTGAACATTTGTCAAGTTATGCAGCAGGACCCCATATTGAGGTTTGAGGACATAAGCAGTCTGAAAAGGTTAAGAGTGAAAGCATAGGTATATAGATTTACGAACAACATTAAGGGAGAAACAAGAAGGGAAGGAATTCTGAACAGTAAGGAAATTCAGCAAGCCAGGTAATACTGGGTGGTATATGTGCAGAAAGAAAAATTTGGTGGAGAGAGGGAATTGCTCACCAGCAGTCCATTACAGGTTCTGCCAGCACATTCTTCTCTCAAGGGTTTGGATGTGTTTTTGGATCAAGACTAATTGAGAGTAGGAGGTAGACTACAGTTTTCTGGGCTTCCAGAGGAGAAAAGAGATCCAATTTTGCTACCTTCTAAGGGGCACTTTGTGGAACTTTTGTTCCTGGATACACATCATAAGTTGTTACATGCTGGAATTAGAGAAGTGATAATAGAGATCAGACAACAGTTTTAGATTCCCAAAATTAGACAAGTAGTAAAAAAGGTCTTGCATAAATGTGTGGTTTACAAGCATTGGAGTGCAAAGCCTTATTATGAAAAGGTGGCTCCACTTCCAAGAGAACAGCGTGTCTATACTGCCCCATTTGATGTAGTGGGAGTAGACTTCACAGGTCCAATCTAAGTGTATGAGCAACAGGAGTCTAACAAAGGTTATATATCTTTTCACATATGCTACCACCAGAGCAATCCATTTGGAGTTGGTAAGCAACTTAAGTAGTGATGTATTTCTTTTGGCCTTTAAAAGGTTTGTGATCAGAAGGGGTTTCCCAAATAAAATCATCAAATAATGCAAAAACCTTCAAAAGGGCTGCAAAGGAACTCCAAGAAGTTTGGTCCTTGCTAAAAGAGGAGGGATTCCAATCCTACTTTTCACACCATGGGGTACAGTGGGAGTTTATTGTTGAGAGAGGACCATGGTGGGGAGGATTTTGGGAAAGGCTAGTGAGAAGTGTAAAGCGTCCATTAAAGAAACTTTTAGCTAATGCTCATTTGAGCAAAGAAGAATTCTGCACTGTTTTGTGTGAAGTAGAAGCAATGGTGAACAGTAGGCCTATCACCTTTGTTTATAACAGTATGCAGGATGCAGAGCCATTGACACCAAATCATTTTCTTTGTGGTAAACAATTAACATCAAGCCCCAGTTTGCCAGAAGACTTACAGCCTATCCAGAGCACTGAAGAAGAGTTAACCAGAAGGTTCAAGTACCTTGAAGAGCTACAAGATCAGTTATGGAAGAGGTGGCAGATAGAATACTTGCCAGAACTCAATTATTACCCATCAGGCAATGTAAAGGGCTCCAATGCAAATTGTATGAAGGTGGGAGAAGTGGTAATGATTGGGGGATGAAAGACCAAGGCAATGCTGGAAGCTTGGCATAATTGAAGAGTTGTTTGTTGGCAAAGACAATTTAGTTAGGTCTGCACTGGTAAGGACTTCAGGAGGAAAATTAAAGAGACCTATGGGTCATTCTCTGTCAGATCAACCAAAAAAAATTGAAATTAACACCCTCATCTCTCATATTTTGCTGAAATTTGGTTTATAGGTAGTTTGTGAGCCCTGAATCCATTTCTGAAATTATAAGGTCAATCCGACCAACGGTTCAAGAGATATGACCTCGGGCAATTTGAGGTCACTCGCGAGGTTACTAACATTTGGCGAGCCATAACTTGGGTAATAATTGTCATAATTATATAAAAGTATATATATTTAGAATCAGAAAATGACAAGGAATCCAAATATGCAAGTGTTAGAACTCTAGGTTGAAAAATAAAAAAGTTACACTGTAACCAAAATTTCAGGTCACGATTTGACCTCTGGGGTATCAAATGAGAATTTTTTTTTTAATGTAAAAAATGAAGGCATAGGCATTGGCTATTAGAATCAGCAAAAAAAAGTTTGTTTATGTTAGTTTTTCATGTAACTAACATATAAGTGAACACCATATTCATAAGTTGTGCGTCAATTCTACCTATTTTTTCACACATAAGCTCATAATTTGACCTATAGAAATTAAAATTACATTTTTATAGATATAAAAAACAAAGTCAGAGTTCTTGACTAATAGAAACAATCATAAAAAGTTTGTTTATGTTGGTACTTTTCATGTAACTAACTTATAAGTGAACACCATATTTATAAATTGCTTGTCATTTCAAGGAATTTTTATATCTTAGCTATCAATTTGACCTCAAGCTCCAAGAATTTAATAAAAATTGTATTTCACTGCTAATCTACACTGGCAATAATAGTTATAATAGTGAAAGGGGAAGACTAAGCTCACATGTAGCCTAAACAAACCTGTTGAAACATGTTGCTACTTGTCTAAGTGCAGAATCAACACAGATAGTTGCAAAATTCTTGTCTACAGGTTAGTACAGTTCCAGCCAGCACTGTGGGTGGCTGGTGGGTATGGTGTTTTAATGAGCCTCAGAGACTATCAAGGCCTAAAATATTAAGTGTGTATAGCTATATATTTTCTAAAAAATATATATTACCTAATTGTAAATCCTATATCTTTACAAATCAAAATACAATGGTTCGGCACTTGAAATACTGCCAGGACCCTATTCAAAAACACAAGAAACGCATAACAATCAATCTTAGAAAAGTGACTGATGTACTTGTTGAAAAATGTGCTGGAAGAGTGAAAAAAGACTCATTGTTGTGTGTGAACTGCTGGACACTGATAATGAAAAACCCCACTATACTTAGTACCACTGAAAACAACGAGTCTGAGCAGGATTCAAATGAATCATCTACTATCAGTGGCTTGAGTAACATCTCTTCAATTCAAGATCTGGACAATGACAGTGATTGCTTGATAAAGGAAAATCCTTCAACTTCAGTTGAACCAGTTCTAGCATTTCTGGACCAAACACCAGTTAAAAAAAGTAAGTAATAAATTAATATAATAACTTATACTTTACTACAAGGTCTGTTTGATCTACTATATAGCCAATTATATAGCATTTAAGGTACTATAATTAATATTTAATTACTAATATTCAGGTGTGTGAAACCTTTTTTTCTGTTCTTTTCAGAAGGGCTGTCATTAAGCCAGAAAAAGCGCAAGGCTCGTGGTAAGCTATCATCTGCTCAGAAACACCTGAAGGAGAGGCTAGAACTCAGTTATGGTGTTCAAATTACCGAGGAGGTAAGTGATACTTCAAAACCTGAAACTAAATCTGAAAAACATCTAGACAAATTAATGAATGAATTGAAACAGTCATTCCTGGAGAGCAAATGTCACCATCACAAACTACAAATATTGACACTCTCACCATACACAATTGAAAAAACAGCTAGTTTCTTTCAAACTACAACATACATGGTGAAAAGAAGCCGTTCACTTAAATCAGAACATGGAATCCTTCCGAAGATTCCACTAATGAGCAAAGGAAAAGTGATATCTGAAGAACACAAAGATATAGTTAGAAGATTCTATGAGTCAGAAGAGGTTAGTCGTATGTGTCCTGGCCAAAAGGATTGCGTGAAAGTTATCAGTGCTGAAGGTGCAATGAAGGTGCAAAAACGATTGGTCCTCGGGAATTTAAGAGAGATGTTTGAACTATATAAAAATGATGAAAAGAATCCCAAAATAGGATTTTCCACATTTGCAAAATTACGGCCATCATATTGTGTGCTTGCCGGTAGTGGTGGGACTCATTCTGTCTGTGTCTGCACATACCATCAAAATCCAAATTGCAGCTGGCTGCATTGGGAGAAAGAGGTCTTTCATACAAGGATCTTAGGATTACAGTGTCTGCAGTACAGAAAGAGAGACTTGCATGATGCAACTTTGCAATGATTGCCCAAGAGAAGAGGGTGTCCTGGATTTTCTTGAGTTACTTGACAGTGTGAAATCAGCTCCAAATGAAATATCTTACAAGCAATGGGTGACTGTTGACCGTTGTACAATGGTTGATAAGGTGGAGCCACTTCATGAATACTTATCATCCCAAGCATGAAAATATCCCGCATGGTTCGTCATCACTTTGTTGCTCGGCAACAATCACAGTACTTCAAGCAGTTGAAAGAAACACTACCACCTCAGAGCGAGGTAGTTATAGTAGGTGATTTCTCTGAGAATTATTCTTTCATTGTCCAGGATGCTGCCCAAGGGTTTCACTGGGACAATTCACAGTGTACAGTTCACCCTTTTGTCATCTATTATAGATCATCTGCAGACCAGGAACTTAGCCATTTTAGTGTCTGTTTCTTATCTGCATCACTAAAACACAACACTATAATGGTTTACTCATTCATATTGAAGCTTATGACATATGTTAAATTCAGATGCCCACAATTGAAGAAGGTGCACTATTTCTCAGATGGATGTGCTGGCCAATATAAGAACAGATACAACTTCACAAATCTCTGTTACCATGAAGAGGATTTTGGTCTGTCTTGTGAATGGCACTTCTTTGCTACATCCCATGGCAAAAATGCATGTGATGGGATTGGAGGAACAGTGAAAAGAGCTACTGCTCGTGCCAGTTTGCAGAGAACTACAGAGAGGCAAATTCTTACACCAGAACCATGTTTCAGTTTGTGAAGAAAACTTGAGCAAGAAGATAAATTTTTTCTTTGTAACTACAGCTGATTTGAAAGATGCAGAAGAACGGTTGGAACATCGATTCAAGGATAGTAGGGCTATTCCTGGAACTCAGAAATATCATAGATTTGTTCCCCTAAACAAGGAAGAACTGATGGTGTATCCCATTTCAAGTGGCATTGGAGAAAAGAAAAGAATAAGGAAAAGTCATTTTACTAATGAACCTGCAATGATTGGTAACCTAAAATGTGTCAAACCAGGAGAGTATGTTGGCTGCATTATGACATGCAAGTTTGGTATGGAATTGTGGAGGATATTGTGAAGAGTTTGATGTTTCACTGTGAACTTTCTACATCCCTCTGGGTCATCAGGATCAAGTGCATATTATTATCCATCAAACAAGGATCATGTGCAGTGCCAGGACATCATATATTAACTTAATGAGTTGTCCTACCTAAGAGGAGGCAGCAGAATTCAATACATTTTTCCAAAAAGAAATTGATGAGAGCATCGAGCATGCAAAAATTGTATTAGGCTAGCACATGAATCCTCTAAGTAGGTCCTCCCCTTCACTATTATAACTATTATTGCCAGTGTAGATTAGCAGTGAAATACAATTTTACATTTTTTGCCTTTGTTTTTATATCTATAAAAAAATGTAATTTTAATTCTATAGGTCAAATTATGAGCTTAAGTGTGAAAAAATAGGTAGAATTGACGCACAAATTATGAATATGGTGTTCACTTATATGTAGTTACATGAAAAAATACTAACAAACTTTTTTTTGCTGATTTCTAATAGCCAATGCCTATGCCTTCATTTTTACATTTAAAAAAAAATTCTCATTTGATACCCAGAGGTCAAATCGTGACCTCAAATTTGATTACAGTGTAACTTTTTTATTTTTCAACTAGAGTTCTAAAACTTGCTATTTGGATTCCTTGTCATTTCTGATTCTAAATATATATACTTTTATATAATTGTGACCATATTACCCAAGTTATGGGTCGCCAAATGTTAGTGACCTCGCAAGTGACCTCAAATTTCCCGAGGTCAATCTCTGAACCGTTGGGTCGGATTGACCTTAAATTTCAGAAATGGATTCAGGGCCACAAACTCCCTATAAACCAATTTCAGCAAAATCTGAGAGATGAGGGTGTTAGGCACTGGTTGATCTGACAGAGAATGACCCCTATACAAAAACTCTCTGCTTTAAAAATCAGCAAAAACACGGATAGTCAAGATGAAACATTTGAGTTACAGTCTCATGGAGAAGGCTTGGCTAAATTTGCAGAAGGTAATTACAACAATGCCTCTTTGGTGGGGGGTGTTAGAAAACCTAGAAAAGGAAGAGCCATTGTTGTCCCAAGGCAATATGATGACTAAGCTGATTGATGCAGCATTGCTTGTATATATTAAGTTAAGGTGTATATATATCCCTCATAATTGTAAGGTTAGTGAAAAATTCACTTAATTTAGAGCTAGCATTTTTGGGCTCTTGTGGCATTTTTTGGGGGGCACTGCACGTCCTTCCTACTCATTTGTTGAATGCAGCACTTACAGGGCATGGTCTTAAGAGAGCTCTCTTGCAATTCAGTTTGGTTGTTTAGATACAAGATTGTTGCATCGTGCAATGGTGCAGGTTGTGTTGTTGTTGCAAGGTTTAGAAAGAAGACCATAAATAGTGCCCCTTTTGTTTTTTATCTTAATTTTATGCAACTGAGGCCTAAGGTAAGCCCACATCGAGTCAGCAACCCTGAGGTAGGACCTAATAGGACCTCCAAGTCCGTAAGTTTTTAGTCTAGCTTAACTTGGGCTGTAGGTTAAACTAGCCCTTCAGAGCCTAGCCATTCACGGCTCAGCTGGAATTCTAAACCCAATAAAATAAAAAATAATCATCAAGGGTGTACAGTTGACCTAACCAGGCATTCAATTAACCTAACAGGTTAATATTGGTTATTTCACCAAAATATCTTCTGATCTTTTCGTATTAGGCACTCAGTGTCACATTTCAGGCAAGTTAAGGATGAGAGAATAATGCCACGATTGATAAAAATTAAAAACATCGAATGCTTTGTCTTCATCTAGGTCTACATGCAAATCAAGTTCTCAAAGTCAAAATCATACAAACAGCACGTCATAATTCCATCGCAAACACCACCAAACTGAATCCAATTAGAAAAAAAGTGAAATTGACCAAAATAGTGTATATGTTATGCCCAAACATTGAAATTGCTTGGTGAGCGAAAAAAATAGCCACAACGCATTGTGGATGTACCTAAGTGAGCACACATTGATGTTAGATATTTTTTTGCTTCATGGGCATTCTCAAACAACCACAACGTATTGTGGATGAATCAGATATGACAACGCGTTGTGGACGATTTTAAACAACCACACACCAATGTCTTTCATCAAACTCTATTTAAACATGACGTATATTAAAGTGACAAACACAACTTTTATTTATTGACATATTCACCGATTAACCCGCTGGAAAACATACATTAGCCATGAGATGCACATGGCAATATCCCATGGGTAACATGCGTTATCCATATGCATTTAATTTTTCTACCACTTTAATATTCTTAGGAGGATATTACTGGGGGATTTCCGAGTCATAGGAGGAGTTTATTGACTCAAATCTTTCAACCAATCACAAATGAGTATAATTTGTGGGTGGGCTAACATTATAAACATCGCGTCATTTATGCCCTTGAGCAGTGTTTACAGCAGTGTTTGACCTGTGTTTGTCATAATTGTTTTATACTTATAAACATTCATAATGAGTGAAATAGATGTTAGTGACACTGATTCTGATTACATTCCTACTGAGGAAGAGGATAGTGATTGGCTTAGTGGTTGAGTGATATCAGGAAAATGAGCCTATTCAATTAGAGAAAAACTGGACTCATGTTCCAAATTTGTTTGAAGACAAAAGGCCATCGGAGAAGCCTCCATTACAACACCCTTATTCTGTTATAAATCCAAATATTGTGTTTGATCATGAAAAAGTAATTCAGTATTTCAAGTTATTTATTGGTGATGATGTAGTTGCATATCGTCAGCATCAAAACAAAATTTCCTACATCACTGACATTTTGAGTTTTTGTTGCTAATAAAAAAAAAAACATTTTTAGGTACAAATTTCATCCTTGTAGGATGAACTATTTTCCTAAGTCATAAGTAAATTTAATTTAGAACCCTTTCTTTGGTTTTTCTCAAAACCACAAAAAATGACTTTGGCCAATATATCATCAGAGTCATATTTTCCTGTGTGTAAATAAGGCAAGACAATTTTTCGAGCAAAATCCTCAACTGAATATGTATGTAATATTTATCCACTAAAATGACCAAACTTATAAAATTATATCTGAAAAAATATAAAAGTATCCCCTCTCTCTCTATCTTGGATCCGCAAGTGATAGAAAATGCGTATCTAGGTATCAATGAGTTAAAAAACAAAGTTAAGCAGGTATGGTAGAAAAAAAAATAAAGTCCTTTAAAAAATTATCATCAATAATTTTCACATAGGTTTTGATTAATTTTAAGCAACTTTAGAATGAGATGCAAGTGTAAAAATTAACCAACTGGTTAGGTTAATTGAATGCCTAGTTAGGTTAATTGTATGCCCTTGATGATTGGTTAGGTTAAGCCGTGATATTTTCATTAGTTTTAAAGAAAATATCATAACTTAACCTAACCAATCATCAAGGGTGTACAGTTGACCTAACTGGGCATTCAATAATTTTCAAATCATCCACAATGCATTGTGGTCATATCCAAATCATCCACAACACATTGTGGTTATTTGAGAATGGCCATGAAGCAAAAGAATATCTAACATCAGTGTGTGGTCACTTAGGTGCTTCCACAACACATTGTGGCTATTTTTTTCACTCAATAAGCGATTTCAATGTTTAGGCGTAACACACACATACACATCATTATGCCAAAAAATAGCCAAATCAGGAAAAATATTTTGAAAAAAGTACATTTAAACAAATTTGCACAAGATAAAAAAATAAGTCAGTTTTTAATGGCAATTCAATATATAGTACTTGTTCAACTGCTTGTGACTGGGAGTAAAATCCAATATTAACCAAAGTTTTTTATTTGATAATAAGTCAATAAATAATAACAGATTTATTAGGTTCATGTTTTTCTTGTCACATGACCTGAACTTTTGGTCAAAAATATATTTTTCTCAGTTAATATTACCTACTCTTTTCAAATCTTATTTTTTGTGCAAACTATTGTAGAAAATAATACGCCAGGTTAGGTCAACGCCAGGTTAGGTCAACGCCAGGTTAGGTCAACGCCAGGTTAGGTCAACGCCAGGTTAGGTCAACGCCAGGTTAGGTCAACGCCAGGTTAGGTCAACGCCAGGTTAGGTCAACGCCAGGTTAGGTCAACGCCAGGTTAGGTCAACGCCAGGTTAGGTCAACGCCAGGTTAGGTCAACGCCAGGTTAGGTCAACGCCAGGTTAGGTCAACGCCAGGTTAGGTCAACGCCAGGTTAGGTCAACGCCAGGTTAGGTCAACGCCAGGTTAGGTCAACGCCAGGTTAGGTCAACGCCAGGTTAGGTCAACGCCAGGTTAGGTCAACGCCAGGTTAGGTCAACGCCAGGTTAGGTCAACGCCAGGTTAGGTCAACGCCAGGTTAGGTCAACGCCAGGTAGGTCAACGCCAGGTTAGGTCAACGCCAGGTTAGGTCAACGCCAGGTTAGGTCAACGCCAGGTTAGGTCAACGCCAGGTTAGGTCAACGCCAGGTTAGGTCAACGCCAGGTTAGGTCAACGCCAGGTTAGGTCAACGCCAGGTTAGGTCAACGCCAGGTTAGGTCAACGCCAGGTTAGGTCAACGCCAGGTTAGGTCAACGCCAGGTTAGGTCAACGCCAGGTTAGGTCAACGCCAGGTTAGGTCAACGCCAGGTTAGGTCAACGCCAGGTTAGGTCAACGCCAGGTTAGGTCAACGCCAGGTTAGGTCAACGCCAGGTTAGGTCAACGCCAGGTTAGGTCAACGCCAGGTTAGGTCAACGCCAGGTTAGGTCAACGCCAGGTTAGGTCAACGCCAGGTTAGGTCAACGCCAGGTTAGGTCAACGCCAGGTTAGGTCAACGCCAGGTTAGGTCAACGCCAGGTTAGGTCAACGCCAGGTTAGGTCAACGCCAGGTTAGGTCAACGCCAGGTTAGGTCAACGCCAGGTTAGGTCAACGCCAGGTTAGGTCAACGCCAGGTTAGGTCAACGCCAGGTTAGGTCAACGCCAGGTTAGGTCAACGCCAGGTTAGGTCAACTGTACACCCTTGGTAATTGGTTAGGTTGTCATGATATTTTCCTTAGTTTTAACGAAAATATCAGGTAAACTTTAAATTGATGTAACTTTCTTAATATTCATAAATCATTTGTATTTTAGTCTGGGGGTATGATGTCATGCTACACTAATGTAGTACATTAAGTCATTTGCTCATCCAATCAGCAGAATTTTAGACTTACCAACAGTTTTCTACAATGTCTGACTATGAAAGTTGTTCTCTGACTTACCTACAGTGTATCAAATGTTTTGGTTATAACAATAGTGCATCTATAGATTTTTTAAAAAACACAGTACATTACCTAGATCACAGTGCTGTTCCAAATGCCATAATCCATGTCTTTTTCGCGAAGACCAGCATTCATTTTATTGCAACCACCAGAAGACCAACCCAAAGAACAAATGTGTGGTTCAGGGCAATTATATATCCAGTATATATAACAGTATGTGGTTGGAAAAAGTGAGGATAGATCTGTGGCAGTATCTGTTATTCATAAATGTTTACTTAACCAGGCATTTTTCACAAAAGTACGCCAAAAAACAATTAGAATTCGGCTCTCATGCAGCTGTTGACGAAGTCATTTTGCTCAGAGGTAGCTAATGCGTGGCTGGATAACACCCAACCTATCAGTGGGCCAGGAATTGTTTGCGAAATAGACGAAAGTAAATTTGGCAAAACTTTAGTGTTTTGGGGAATCAAAAGGGTTTCCAAAAAGAAATTCATTATTCCAGTAAAGGACAGATTGGCAGACACGCTTATACCACTTGTCCAGCAGTACATTAAGCCAGGTTTGATAATTCAGTGATAAGTGGGCAGTGTATTCAAATCTTTCAAACCTAGGCTATACCCATTTAACAGTTAACCATTCTGACCACTTTGTGGACCCAGAGTCTGGGGCTCATACTCAAAATATCAAACAGCTCTGGAAAGACATTAAAGCATGGGTGCTTTGGGCTGGAAACAGATATTATTCCCAATATTTTACCAGATACATGTTCATTAACAAACATAACCTTCCTGATCATCTTCATGCCTTTTTAAAGGAGGCTGCACTTTTGTATCCACCTCCCCAGTAATATTGGTATGTAAACACTTATTTTATTTAATAAATAGGTTAGGTTGTTAGGTTATGCTAGGTAAGTTATGTTAGGTTATGCTTTATTGTATAAAATATAGTCAAAAATACATTTTTCAAATGTATTTTGGTGTGCTTTGTTCGAATATGACCATTTCTTGCGCAAATGAACAGAAAGACAGTTGTCATTACATGGCCAAAACACACATTTCTGTTCATTTGCACAAGAAATGAAGGTCATGTATGAACAGAGCACACCAAAATACACTTGAAAAATATATTTTTGACCAAAAGTTCAGGTCATGTGGTCATCAACATAATTACCATTTATTGAATCTACATTTTTAAAATAAAATTGTTTCTTTCCTCTTTGCATTATGTAAAGCTGACATATTCTAGCATTTCATTGATGAACTTTGCCATTTGTTATTGAGGACAATCATCATGGTGTCTAATATGCCAACCTTCTGTAGAAGCCTAAAATCTCACTTAAATGTAGCTACCAAGATCACTTTGTCTTAAATGAATTAAGAGAAAGTACCATAACATTGGGTGGTTCCAAATGAGGTGACTTGGGGCAATTTGAAAAAAATCATGAAAAATCTATCCATTATTATATCTGATGGCTTAAAGATATTGAATTCCCTTCCAAATTTGGCTTCTTTTGTTTGCAATTTCAGCAGTTCAATTATGGTACTATTTATAAAAATAAATTCAGGACAGTATCCAAAGTCCCCTTTGCTGTATGGAGTCACACAATCTTACAGTACAGGGCATTCCAGGAGAGATCACCCAATGCATGTCACCACTCCAACTCAGATTTTGATGAAAATTGACATATGGGGTTCTTCTGGGTGCTGGATTTTACTGGTCAAAATAAAAAAGTTCTATGACCCATAGTTTTTGAGATATGGGCCCCCACTTTAATGGCCAATAACTCCCAAACATTTTACCATAGACCTATAAAACTATACATTTTTAGAATCAGCATGAAGAGATCTATTAAATGATACCACATTCAAATGTGTAGAACAATGAAAATTTTTCCCCTTTTTTAGGGAGTCTCCAGTCTTTAGGGAGTTGTGCTTCTAGTTTCTACTTCAAAGGTGAATACCTACATTTTATTTTTATGCTTCAGTTTTAGTTTAGGTATATTCCTACTTAATAATAGTGTATCATTTTAAAATTCATACCTTTGAGTTTCATGATCCAACTTTGTAGCTTTTGATGGGCTTGGGATCTCAATTTCTAAACTTGTTTCTAGCTCTCATTTTAAAGAACAACGTGCTTTTTCTATTGTTTGAATAGCTTTTGCTTCTTTTCTTGAGGAACCCAAACCATCTGAAATTTTTTAATAAATAAATATTTGACTCCATTTGATACATATGGACAATAATAATTAATATGTCAACATATTAATTTCATAAGTTTAATAAGTCAACATATTAATTTCATTAAGTTTTTCAGCAACTGCTGAAAAACTCTTGAAAGTAAAAGCATTATAAATAATATAAATAAAAAAATTATAAATATAAAAAGTACCTATCATTAAATACTTACTGGAGTCAAGCAAGACTTTCTAGAACTTGAAACCTCTTCTTTGGCATTACTTGATATACTTGGATCATATTCATCACTTTCTGAAATAACATTCTCAGAAGACTGATTGTGATCAGACTCTTCACTTTGTGATGTTGATAGCAACTCTGGTCTCTGGGTCAATAATTTTCTACAGTTGCTACATAGTACAGTATTCCCTTTAGTTTCCATTTACATCGATTGGCTGATGGTTCTTATATCCTTGTGTATCTTTTTCTTATGTTTTTGTAAAGGATCATCACAGTATCTAACCATTTTTCATTACTAAAAATACATAACTGTAAATCTCAAAAATAAGATGATTTAACTCAAAATAAGCATATCTGTAATAAAAATAAGCATAATTAACAAACATTTGAGTGTGTGTGAATATGAGTTATACATAGGATGTAAATATATCATTTGTAGTTCTCTATTTTAGTCTGCACAAAAATGTCAAAATTTCAATATACAAATGTCAATGTACATATTTTTTCAATAATTTTTAAAATATCTTGCAACTTGATACCCACGTTTTTTATTGTTTGTATCTTTTAACAATTAGGGGGGTCAAAGAGGGGAAAAAAAAAAGGAGGGGGAGGGATTTTCATTATTGTTTTACACATTTGAATGTGGTATCATTTAATAGATCTCCATGCTGATTCTAAAAATATATAGTTTTATAGGTCTACAAGATGTTTGGGAGTTATTGCCCATTAAAGTTAGGTGGAAAAGTGGGGGCCCCAAGATTTCGGGGGCCCATATCTCAAAAACTATGGGTCATAGAACTTTTTTATTTGAACCAGTGAAATCAGCACCCAGAAGAACCCCATATGTCAATTTTCATTAAAATCTGGGTCAGAGTGGTAACAAATTTTTTAATTTTGGGGTGATTTGTCCTGGAATGCCCCGTAATAGTTGCACTAAACTAAAGAATTATGGTGGCATCAAGCCCATTACAAAGTCACTGAAAATAAATCACAACAAAATATTTATATAATAACAAGGGTTAAATTAAGCACCATAGGCTTAGTCCTACCTGTTTAAATAGATGGTAAGAATGTGCTAGTCTATCTGTATAATGTAGTCTACTGCACAAAACTCACCTTTGGTTCTTTATTAGAAGGTGAAAATTCCATTTCAAACATTGGATTGTCATGATGTCCAACAATAGCAAAATAATAATATCCAGGAACTGCCATAATTGTTTAATGACTAGGCCTTATGCCCGATTGACTTTTGTCCAGATCTTAATTTTGTGTCTGAGTGGGAGAAATAACAAGCCTTGTAAATATAAGAATTTTTTAAGTAAAATTTGCTGACTATAGTTTTGTGGTGAGACTTATTATGCAAGCCTAAATAAGTATCTTTAAAAAACAAAAGCATGTCTTTGTTACAAAAACTGAAATATATTCATAACCATTTGTTTAGAAATAGGACTTAAAAGACAAGATAAAGATATCCCTTTAGTGAATTTCACTGCTTCTAAATATTACAGGTAATGGCTTCAGCCTCTGGGTGAGATCAGACAGAACATTTGAAAAGTTACAACTTACAATGGTTTATATCCTATTTAAACTATTATTATTATTATTTAATTTTACTCGTTTCTTCCAATTTTTAATAGGCTGAATTAATTTGCTAATTCAAAAGAATTATTTGGTGTATTATGTGAATCTTGCAGAAACCAATAAAGCAAAATATTTTGATGATGAAGGCAAATTTTGCTGTAATAGCATATTGGCAAATCTGATATTATGATTTGCTGTGTCAACTAAAAATAGAAATTAAGATATGCATTTTATTAAAATTAAATGCTGATTCAGGATATAACTTCATCTTTTATGATTTAAAATAGAATATATAAAAAAAAATTAACATTTCAGAATTTAAGATTATATGATTAAGGGTCATTCCACACAACCATCATCCTAAGGGCAAAATTTCAAAATTTACCTGAATATATCATACTATAGTTCATTTGAAAGGGGAAATTGTCTACTTTCTTGTGCAAGTTACAGAAATAAGCTAGCTGTTATGGAAAAATAGTTAATGGTGATTTAGTCAAAGGGTGTAAGCGGTATGATTTACAAGTGAATAAATGAAGGTATATTCAGGGGTGCAGTGCCAATTTTATAGGTGCCGGAGCTCTGGTGGGCCTGACAAAAGCCTGCCATTTCCTATCCTGTTTCTATATATGCCACACAATGACTAAGTATTTCGTGTTTGCACTCACTCACTAAACTGTTGATAATTAATGGAGACAATTTTTTTGTTGCTTGTTATGGTAATTCCTCCAAACTTCCTCTTGCAGAGGGTGAGCTCCGGCAGCACTGCACCCCTGGGTATATTCAATGTCATTTATTGTGGAAGATGGAATTATATTAGACATTGTTTATGTGGGTTTTATTTGACTATACTATAGTTCTATTATACCACTTACTCAGATGTGTAACACTCTTCAGGCTTAGATGGCACAATTTCAGTTACCCTAAAAAATTCTGTGATCACCATTACATTTTTTTTTTTTTTTGTCAAATCCAGATTTTGGTATTTTTTTAAGCCAACTGAATTGGCTACACACCTGCACAAGAAGAAAAAACATTTCTTGTGATCACCATTACGCTCCATAATGGTGATCACAGCCTACCAAATGTGATCACCATTACGGGACATAATGATTAGAAATTATAACAATGTAGTATATATATCTTAGAAATTGTGTCTACTAATGTTCCTTTACTATTTCAGAGTTGTCTTTTGATAGATTTTTAATAAAAATTTAGCCACTATGGCACCAATTAGTCCAGCAGAATGCATGAGAAAATATAGATTGAAATGTAAAACTAGAGTAGATGCTGAGGAAATTAGAGAAAAAATAAAGCAAAATGCAAAAAGTACTTTGCCAGCCTGTCAGGAACAAAGAAAATGAAATGAAGAGAATCTATGAAGCTGCGAACAAGATCATACAGGGCCAAGTTGAAGGCTGCTCAGCAACTAACTGCAGATGAAGCTGAAACTGTCAATGAACCAGGACCCCATTCCAGCCCTAGATCACTAGGTAGCTCAAAATTACCAGGATATGCCACTTATGACCCGACACCCTACAAAGAGTGTGACACGCAGCCAGACAAAGGTGAAGACAATAATAACAATGAGCCATTATGTTCCCCATTACATTCTGAAAATGTTTCTAGTGACAGCTCAAGCAGTGAGTCTGATGAGGAGAGTGATTCAGCCAGTAGCAATGACAAACAAAGAAACAAAGCACACAAGGACAAGGAGGATGATAGTGCTGAGACTTTTACCAATGTAAAGACAACCAAAAACATTGCATCCAACATTCCTAGCACCTCAAAACAAGTTACTATATCAAGTAATTTCAAGGAAATTAAATTGACTGACTGTTATAGTTGAGTACATTAAAAAATCAACACTATGTTGCCCAAATTATTAACAAAAAATTACAAAGGATATGAAAGCGAGTACACAATTTCATACATGAGAAAATGCTGTGTCTCATTCAAAAGTGATGAGTATACATTTGTATTTCCAGAGAGAAATGACATTGATAATGTTTATACGTCAAGAATCATTCATTTGTTGCCCAAACCTAATAAAGATAGAAATGGCTTCAAATGGAAATGGAGCTATCTGTTTCCACAAAATATGTACCCTACTAAAATTATCAAAAGTTCTTGTGTGTGTGTGTATATATATATACTGTATATGGTTAACCAAAAGGTGTATATACTGTATTATATTTCTTTGCGTTAAGGATAGTTACGCGTCATACTGTCTACACAGTACCATAATGAATTTATTTTAATTTGGTAATTGATTGTACATCAGATTTGAAACACTGGTGAATAATATGTGATCATGATTTGAAAAGTTCTAAACTAAGTTTTGTCGGTACTTACGTATTAATGGGAGGGCCACCACATATTGATGATTGGTTAGGTTAAGCTGTAATAGTTTCGTTAGTTGAAAATTTCTAATACATCATATTTTAAATAGCAATATTTTTTAAATATTTACAATGATTTATATTTCAAATACAGTGGACCCCCGATTTGAGTACGCATCGATTTGAGTATTTTCGATTTGAGTACGCTCGTCCATAGGCTCCTATTGACTCGACTTGAGTAGAAACCCCGATTTGAGTACGCCAGTCGGCTTGTTTGAGGACAAGGTCATGAGCTACTTTAAGTCATTCATAGCAAACAGGCAGAAGCAACAGAAAATTGATGCTTATTTCAAGCCCTCAAGTCCCCAACCCTCTACCTCTTCCATGTCATTGGCTGTGGGCCTAAGAACGCCTAGCCCTGATGAGTTACCAGACATCATCATGGAAGGAGACTCTCCCTCCAAGCAATAATTCCTCCCCTCCATTCCTCATCTGGAACTTCCAGCACATCAAGCAAGACTCCTACAGGATTATTCTATTTTGTCTATACAGTATTGTACAGTATATATTTTGTATTCTATTCTGTCTATTTTTAATACAATTACTAAATTTCGTAGGCCAATTTCTATAGAAAAAGTAGGGGTGGGGTGAAATTTTTGGGTTTTGGAATGAATTAATTAATTCCCATAGGTTATTAAGTTCGATTTGAGTACATTTCGAGTTGAATACGCCATGCTGGAACGGATTACGTACTCAAATCGGGGGTCCACTGTATTTACAATGATTAATACATGTTACACATTAGAAACAACATTTCCCTGAGCAATATTGTTTTTTATAGCCTCCATTAGGGTGGAAGCAGTATGATCAGGAACTTGAGTAGAAAGCATTCAAAAAATATTGCTATTTAAAAAATATAATGTATTATAAATTTTTAATTAACGAAAATATTACAACTTAACCTAACCAATCATCAATATGTGGTGGCCCCCCATTAATATATAAGTACTGTTTTGTCAATATATACAATAAGTAGTTAAAGATCATTGAAAACTAAATTGTGTTCATGGTATCATGAAAATGTGTTCAAATATATACTAAAAACAATAAGCACTCACTTGAAACCCCTTTATGATCTCTATATATATACACAAACATGTCTACAGGTATGTGCATATGTTTTACAGTGCATGCAGGTCTAACACAAGATGTACCATATATCTATTTCTTAAATGCTTACTTAATATAAATCACACAGTGATCACCAATACGGCGTATTTATTTAAAAAAAATTTAAAACCAGTAATAACCAGGTACACCCGCCACAAAATGACTTCGGACCTTCGTGCGATATTCCGCTGAGAAAGCGGTCTGAAATTGATTTGCATTTCTCACGCTACCGAGTAAAATATTTTGTCTGGAAGTATCTGGCATGTTGTTAGTCGATCCCTTTATGCTACCGCAGAGGCAAAACTCATCAGTGTTTAGATAGAGGTGACGTGGGGGTTAGGGTGGCAATAGCCAATAGGGGTAAAAATCCAAGTTGCCTGGAGGAGCGAGTGCGGTGGCGCGTTTGGTGCAGTTCCTGAAGAAAATCACTCGGGCAAATTTTTAGGACTTTTGATAAACATTAGGGGGTGGTACAAGAGTAACAAAGTTTCCACCATTGTCACTTACTAATTCTCTATTTTGTATACTTTGCAGGTAGATGAAAAATGGCAACTACTCTAAGAAAGAATGATGTTTTATGGCTACTGGAGACTTCTCCCAACTCATATGCCTTTACAGGAGCCAAATTGCCGTCCAAGCGGCAGGTCCTGGAACGATTCTTGTTCTTTTGTGGGGCCGCGCAGTTAATTTTCCGCATTTATATTATTTTTATATTAGTTACCGACAAACCAATTTTGCGCGTACCAAATTGTATATATTTTATCATTGTGTAATTTTAAGAATCATATATAATCTTTATAAATAAGTATTGTACATAAATTTATATATATATATTTAATTAATTCAGCTGTATATAGAATAACAAAATCTTCTGTAAAATAACCTCAGCCAACCAAGAACTCAATAAACTCTGAAAACGACCGGCTTTTCCTTCAAGACGCCAACCCCCCAAACGACAGGGAGAGAAGAGGACACGAGAGGCCCCTAAAAGAGATAGCTTGCCTCTCGTATTCTTCATTCTTCCCGGCAACTACAAGTAGCACCAAGAAGGAACCAGCTACAATTGGTGACCCCGGAGTGACCCGAAGCAGCCAGCGGAAGCAGCATCCTTCAGTCGCCGGGCGGAACAAACCGAAGCCACGCCTCTTCGCCGCCCACCCGTAGTAGCCGGTCGGAACCAAAGCAGCAGCAGACCCGAATTACATTCCCGCAAGATGGAATCTGTTGAATCAGGAGTGCACCATGTCACCATCAAGCCACCCACGTTCTCTGAAGCGTCGGCCGCAGGATGGTTCTCCATCATGGAGGCACAATTCCACATTTCCAGAATAACATCCGAAGAGACCAAATTTTTCCATGTTCTAGCCTCGTTACCCCCCGAAGTCGTCTCACGAATTTCAGCAGCAACTCTCTCCAACAAGTCGTACACCGATTTAAAAGAAGAAATCGTGAGTCATTACGAAAAGACGAAGCCAGAACTCTTCGAACGACTCATCTCCAACACTCCTCTCACTGGAAAGCCCTCCCAATTCCTTCAAGATATCCACCAAACGGCACTGAAGGTGGGCGTCAGCGATGATTTGGTGAAGCATAAATTCATCCAGGCGCTCCCATCCTCAATAGCGCCCGTCGTAGCAGCACAAAAGGAGCTGACGCTAACTCAACTCGGCAAACTAGCCGATGAGTTAATACCGTTCGCTCAACAAAGCTGCTACGCGGCGCCAACGTCAACTCGAGCCAATACAAGCCCAAGAACGAATATCCCCATCGGCCTAAAACCCTTCAGCGAGAATCAGCGGCCGGTGGTGTGCCGCGCGCACCTTTATTATGGCCCCCAAGCAAGGACCTGCAGGCCATGGTGCAAGTGGCCAAATAAAGATGACGCCAAGCTGCTCCCCTCGTCACGCCCAAATTCAAGATCTTCCTCACCATCAAGAGAAACGTCGGAAAACTAGATAAGCAGGCTGTGATTAACGCGACGTCCGGCCTGCCGCTGATCTCAGTCGCAGCTCGCATCGCCAGTCTGAAGGTCAATTTTATCATTGACACAGGAGCGAGCATCTCAATTTTACCACCAACTTGTGTCAATGATTGTCAACTCCACCCAACCGCAGTAAAGATTTCCACCGCAAACGGTCAGCCGCTCGAAATATTCGGAGAAGTAACACTGGACATATCAATTCCTAAATTACGAAGAATATTCAGGTGGCCATTCGTCGTCGCCCAAGTCTCCAGTCCACTTCTCGGCGCCGATTTTCTATCCCATTATGACATCCTTGTGGACTGCAAGCATGGCATTTTGAAGGATAGAGCAACAACTCTTCAAGCCACTACTAAACCTGTGCAATCCAAAGACCTTCACCTCATCAATATTAACCCTACCGACAAATTACCTCAAGAAATCAGGAACCTGCTTGACAAGTACTCCTCACTACTGAAACCAGCTCAACCGCAGAAAGTTTCCACCAACACTGTCAAGCATACCATCGACACTGGCAGCGCACCACCAGTGTTTGCAAGCCCTCGACGTCTTCCACCCGATAAATTATCCTCAGCTAAGGCTACTTTCAACAACTTACTTCAAGATGGAATTATAGAACCCTCAAAATCACCATGGGCCTCACCGTTACACCTCGTTCCGAAGAAGATACCAGGCGAATGGCGGGCGTGTGGTGATTATAGAAGCCTAAACGCTGTCACGAAACCGGACAGATATCCACTTCCTCATATAAGAAGTCTGTCAACATCTCTGCACGGAAAATCATGCTTTAGCAAAATCGATCTAGTCAGAGCATATCACCAAATTCCAGTCCACCCAGAAGATATCGAGAAAACGGCTATAACAACTCCATTTGGTTTATTTCAGTATTTATACATGCCATTTGGTTTAAGAAACGCCCCTGCAACATTTCAACGCTTCATGGATACAATTTTCAGAGGAGTTGACTGCGTATTTGTGTATCTCGACGATATTTTAGTCCATTCAAATAACGCAGTTGACCATTTGAAAGACTTAGAACGCGTATTCAAGATCCTTCAAGAACACAATTTAAGAATTTCCTTAGAAAAATGCATATTTCAGCAATCCAAAATTGAATTTCTGGGTCATGAAGTTTCCCCAGCAGGCATTCGTCCTCCTGTAAACAAAGTCTCCGAAATTCAAGATATTCCCCAACCGCAAGATTACCAAAGCCTCAGAAGATTCCTAGGAATGACGGGATTCTATCGCCATATGATACCCCGTTACGCCGATTTAGTCTCACCTTTAAGTGAAATCGTCAGAACTCAAGTCAAAAGCAAAAGTCTACAGTGGAACGACGAAGCAATTCAAGCCTTTCAAGATGTCAAGGATGCACTACGGAACGCCGTTACGCTTTGTCATCCTCTTCCATCAAGCTCAATCCTTCATTTAGTTACGGACTGCTCACAAATAGCAGCTGGAGCAGTTCTTCATCAAATAATCGACAGCACACCAGTTCCCATCGCCTTCTTTTCCAAGAAATTAACTACAACTCAGCAAGCGTACGCCGCATACGATAGAGAATTACTCGCAGCATACCTAGCCGTCCTGCATTTCCGTCAATTTTTAGAAGGTCGTCAAGTAATACTCTTCACGGATCACAAACCGATGGTTTCTGCCTACAAGAGTCCCTTACGAGCCAAGACAGACCGACAACAACGTCATTGGTCTGCCATCACGGAATACGTATGCGATGTAATACATATCTGTGGATCCGAAAACGTCGTAGCGGACTGCCTTTCACGCAACGTAAACGCAGTACATATCGACGCTTTCGATTTATCAGCAATCGCGGAATCTCAACAAAAAGATCAAGAAACGCAAGAATTTCTCCCACGTCTCAAGCCGTTCCCGTTTCCAGAAAATACAACTTTATATTGCGATACATCCACGCCATATCCCCGTCCTTTTGTTCCCAAGCAGCATCGATCTTCCATCTTCAATCAATTTCATAATATTTCTCATCCAGGCATCAAGCAATCACTTCGTATCATTAAATCAAGATACTTTTGGCCCTCAATGAATAAGGATATTCGAACTTGGTCCCGAAATTGTGAATCATGTCAATCCTCAAAAATTTCTCGCCATACAAAATCAGAAATAACCCCCTTCGATTTACCAAGTTCAAGATTTGAAACGGTACATATCGACATCGTCGGTCCCTTACCGCCAACCACTTTGCCCGGTCAAACATATCCTTCCCCATATAGATATCTCCTAACCTGCATCGATCGTGCCACAAGATGGATAGAAGCATATCCTCTGATTGATACTACAGCCACATCAATAGCACACGCATTTCTCGATGTATGGATTTCAAGATTTGGTGTACCACTGCAAGTCATAACGGACCGCGGATCCCAATTCGAATCCGAACTCTTTAGGGAACTCTCAGCTCTCATCGGATTTCACCGACTAAGAACTTTGTCGTATCGCCCTCAGACCAACGGAATAATTGAAAGATCTCATCGCACCATCAAGACAGCAATCATCGCTCGAAAACAAGATTGGCTCCCCGCTTTACCCATAGTTCTCCTTGGTTTACGCAGTCTCCCCAACGAATCGGGTTATTCACCGTTCACCACCGTCACCGGAACCACCCTATTATGCCCGAGGCCAATGATCGCCAATTCGTCGTCAAAATCCAATTCAAAATTCATCTCCGAATTAGCCAAGAAAATGACGCAAATCGATTTCGCCCAACTCTCTCAAGGAAACATTCACTCAGCCCCCAAATCATTCATTCCATCGGAACTCCACAAATCAAGCCACGTATGGGTACGCATCGACCGCGTTCGAAAACCATTCGAGGCACCATATCAAGGACCTTTCCGTGTTCTCGAACGCCACGATAAGTACTTCGTAATAGAAAAAACTAACGGATCATCAGAAGCCATTTCAATTAATCGTTTAAAACCGGCGTATATAGTTTCAGGTCCCACACAGGTACCGGGCGCACAATCGGACGACATCGGATCGGAGAAAAAGCACGCAAGGAAAAAGGACGATGGAGGACGCACCTCGGAGGTAGCAAATACAGACCTCAGGACGGGCGCGCAGGACAACGCAACAACCGGAAACGAGGCCGACCGAGGATCAACGCGAGCTGGACGAAGGATCCGATTCAAATCAAGACCCGAATATTTCTACTTTTGATATACGTGCTCCGCTTCTCGGGGTGGGCAGTAGTGTGGGGCCGCGCAGTTAATTTTCCGCATTTATATTATTTTTATATTAGTTACCGACAAACCAATTTTGCGCGTACCAAATTGTATATATTTTATCATTGTGTAATTTTAAGAATCATATATAATCTTTATAAATAAGTATTGTACATAAATTTATATATATATATTTAATTAATTCAGCTGTATATAGAATAACAAAATTTTCTGTAAAATAACCTCAGCCAACCAAGAACTCAATAAACTCTGAAAACGACCGGCTTTTCCTTCAAGACGCCAACCCCCCAAACGACAGGGAGAGAAGAGGACACGAGAGGCCCCTAAAAGAGATACCCAACAAAGCGATAGCTTGCCTCTCGTATCCTTCATTCTTCCCGGCAACTACAAGTAGCACCAAGAAGGAACCAGCTACACTTTCACCTGTCCAAGTCTCGCCCTGTCAGAGAAAGTAGCCAACTGGTGATGACAGAGGTCGAACAGATGTGGAAGAATGCAAGTCTTCCGACTCAAGCTACGCACCGGGCACAAGACAAGCTGGAGAAGCTTAAAGAAATTACGAGCGAGGCGTACCAAAACCCAGATGGACAAGGAGAAGGTCTTTCTAGAACAGTGGTTCTTAACCGGGGGGGCGCGCCCCCCTAGAAACAGGAATTTCTCTAATTGTATTTGTTATTCTCTTAACGAGAGCATGGGCTAATATTGAGAAGTTATTGAGAATGTTATTTTGATTGAAGGGGGGCGTGGAGGGAAGGACCAATTCCTAGAGGGGGCATGGTAGTAAAAAGGTTAAGAACCACTGTTCTAGAAGGTCTGAAAGGCCTGTTCGATTGCGCTCACGGTGATGCGCTCAAAATCATAAAAAAATAAAGAAGACAAGCAGTTTCTTCTTGCGCAGCGTGAGCCTGGTCGTCGAGGAACTATAGGACTTGTTGATCAGAAGTATATTAGACAAGAGGAGAACAAAATGACGCGGCAGCGTGAGCAAGAGAAAAGGAAACGAAGGAACCTGAATGAACTCCAGAAGATGGACAGGTCCATGGTTTTGGAGTCGAGCAGCAGTTCTACAAACGAGGATACTGACAAGGAAGATGAGGTGAATGTCGGAGCAATCGGAGGCGCGTCATCTGCCACTCCCAAGAGGAAAAGATCAAGAGGGTTAAATCAGATTGTTACTCAAGAACTGGCGCAAGCGTTGGACCGCACAAAGACATCCAATCGCCGGGCAGTCCATGTTGTGGCCAATACCTTAGAAGCTGCTGGACAAAGTATGGAGCACTACGCATTGAATCGAGAGACAATCCGACTAGCTTGAATGAAATTCCGCCAAGACATCGCGGATGAGCTGAGAAGGTCCTTTTCCCCCACGGTACCATTAACAGTTCATTGGGATGGCAAGCTCCTTCCAGACCTTACAAACAAAGAGAAGGTCGATCGCCTTCCAGTCCTGGTTTCAGGAGAAGGTGTGATGAAGCTGTTGGGGGTACCAAAGCTGCCATCATCAACAGGTCTGGCGCAGGCAACAGCAGTGCATGACATGCTGGAAGACTGGCAGTTATCTCCCGGGATCGTAGCCATGTCTTTTGACACGACATCATGTAACACCGGTCGCTTGAATGGTGCTTGTCAATTCCTCGAGCAGAAGCTCGGGAAGAAACTTCTCAATCTTGCTTGTCATCACCACATCGCGGAAATAGTTCTCGAAAAAGTTTTCGAAGCCTTAGTAGCATGCTCTTCGGGACCAAAGATCAAGCTCTTTCAAAGATTGGCGGAGGTGTGGCCAAAGATTGTAAAGGATTCGTTTCTTTCTGCTGAGGGAGACCGTGAGGTGGCAGATCGGATGCACGCATTCAAGGAGAAAGTTGCAATCTCAGCAGCCTCGCGATGATTACCGTGAATTCCTGGAACTCGTACTGCTATTTCTCGGAATAAATCTACCACGGGGAAATCATATTCAAACTCCGGGTGCCCTCCACAGGGCACGGTGGATGGCAAAATGCATCTATGCATTTAAGATCTTCTTGTACCGTCACCAGTTGCGGAACTTGGGGAAACTCACAGACCAGGAGCTCCAGGGTGTTACTGACTTCTGCCTCTTTGTTGCAGAGATTTACGTTAAAGTTTGGTTCAATGCCCCGGTAGCCAGATATGCTCCGCGGTTGGACTTGGAGCTGATACAAAAGCTGGTGCAGTACAGACAAGTTAACCGACGCGTGGCAGAGGCCGCTTTGAAAGGGATCACTAGCCATCTTTGGTACTTAAGTGAAAAGTTGGTCGCTTTGGCCTTTTTTGATGAATATCTCAGCAGCGCGGTGAAAAGAGGCATGGTTGAGGCGCTCAAAAATGAAGAAAGGAAGAGTCCTTCGCCTCGTGTGACAATTGATGTGGGAGATGCTGAACATCTTTCTTTGGCAGCCTTTGTCACGAAGAACACATTGGCCTTCTTCCACCTGCTCCAGCTTCCCACATCCTTCCTCTCCAAGGATCTGGAGCAGTGGGAAGATGAAGATTTTCAACAAGCGAAACAGCGCGTCTCTGCCATCAGTGTTGTCAATGATCCCGCAGAAAGAGGAGTTGCCCTAATGAAAGATTTTAACGCTGTGCTGACCACACAGGAGGATCAACAGCAATACGTTATTCAGGTTGTGGAGCAGCACCGGAAGATGTTCCCTGATGCCAATAAATCCACGTTCATTCGAAGCCAGAAAAATTAGGCATAATTGTAATCTATCAGATCACTACAAGCTATTGCAGTCCTATTTGAGGTTGTTTGAGTCTTATCAGAATCGTTCTTTTCAGTTTTTTGTTTGTATAACTTTGAAGCTCACTCGAACACTCGTTTCCAATAGCCTAGAGCACAAAGTTCTTTGTGTCTTGTACCACCACTTAAAATAAGATTAGGAACTTGAAATTTGGCAGAATTTGTTTTTTCAATAAACCGAATAAAATGAGCACCCGCACATTTTAAATTTTGCGACTTCATTTTTTATTGCCACCCTAGACTGGGGGTGTTGTGTTTCTGCCGTACCGCGTCCAGAATTCTTGGATTTTTGTGTGCAGTCATTTGTGTTCTTTATTTTTCTTAAAGTGCAGTGGACATGCCTGGGAAGTATTGTTCTGTTGAGGAGAAGGCCCGTATTCTTGCGTGGAGGCAAGAAAATGTCCCGATAAAGACGATATGCGAGCGTACTGGTCGGGCGAAGTCGACCATCATGAAGCTGCTGGCGGCGGCTAGAGGCCTACCACCCAATGTCGTACCGAAGCACAATTTCGGTGGTGGAAGGCGAAGGAAGACGTCTAAGGCCACGGATAACCTCATAAAGAGAGAAGTGTTGAAGAACCCTCGACTTACAGCGTCTCAATTGAAAAAGAACCATCCCAAGCTGCTGGAAGCCATGTCTGTTCGAACGATCCAGCACCAGCTGCAGAATGACTTGGGGTTACCATGCCGTACCGCCGCCAAGAAGCCACTTATCACCGACTGCATGAAGAAGCAGCGTGCTGCCTTTGCAAAGAAATATGTTCATTGGACATCGGCACAGTGGAGGAAGGTGATGTTTTCAGATGAAAGCATGTTCCAGATTCGATCTGCCAAGGTGCGACGCCCATCATCTGCTAGTCGGTACCACCCGGCCTACACGGTACCAACTGTTAAACACCCTGAGTCAGTGATGGTGTGGGGGTGTTTTTCTGGTGAGAAGGGAAATGGGGGTCTGTACTTCCTTCCCAAGAATGTGATGATGAATGGTGACCGTTATATTGACGTTCTTAACGATCATTTGTTGAACCACTTCGCCATTCATGGCAGTGGGATTTTTATGCACGACAGTGCCCCCTGTCACAAGGCCAAGGTGACGAAGTGGCTTAATGAGCGGAAGATTAAGGTGTTAGAGTGGCCTGGCAATAGCCCCGATCTCAACCCCATCGAGAACTGTTGGTATTACATGAAGAAGATCATGGCAGAGAAGAAGACTCCTAACCTCGCGAACCTCAAGACGGAGCTGATAAAGGTGTGGTGCAAGGAGATGACATTGGACTACTTCAGGAAGCTCAGTGATTCCATGCCCAAACGGCTCCAGGGGGTCCTCAAGAACAAGGGAGCCATGACTTCATATTGATGTAACTAAGTTTTTAAATGTATTTGATTTTTTATAATGATGTTTGTGCTTTTCCTCCAAAATGGTAGATGGTCCGAAGTCATTTTGCGGCGGGTGTAGGCTAAAGATAGCTTAAAATGTCAGGTAACTACTAGTGATGTAGCGGATGTCATTTTTTTCACATCCGCGGATGCGGATGCGGATGTTTGATTTCAACATCCGCGGATGCGGATGCGGATGTCTACATTTTCGTTATTTTTTAGGATATATTCGAGATTTGTTGTGTTTAACGTATATAATAAGTTATTATATAGAGAGAGCTGTAGCTATAATGTAGTATAATTGATTAATTGTACAATAATTGCTGTACTTTTCCCTGAACATATAAAATAATAGCAAGCATCTAACTAATATAGAAATCAATTAGTGAATTCGTCTGCAAATAAATTCGTTATATTTTGTTGAGTTTCAGCCACAATTAGAAACCATAATTGTGTTACCCGACCTCTTTCCCCAACCTCCACCCTTATAGAAAGAGATCTTTAATTAGCTTGATAACTATTTATATTAAGTTTAAAGTTTTATTAGGCATATTTATAAATGAGTAATTAAAATAAAGTAAACTAAGATGTTCATCGTTTAATATTCAAACTTAATTATAGGAAGGTTATGCTTAAGGAACATTAATTTTTCTGCCTTTTCTGCTGCCAGTCTGTTTCTCTTTTCATCATATATTAATCCAGCACTGCTAAATAATCTCTCGCTTGGTACGTTTGTTGGAGGACAGGCTAAATGTTTCCTTGCAAGTTTACTCAAGTATGGATAGATATTCTGCGTATTTTTCCACCAACTAATAGGATTGTCACATGCAGCCAGGCGTTTTTCTTGGTGATAGCTCTCGATCATTTTTACTACATCTTTTGACATCGCGTAGGTCTCGTCATTGCTGCTTGACTCAAGAAACTGAGAGACAGATTCTGTGATAGATTTGCTTGTTGAAGGTGTTGGTTCTGTCACTGAAACTTTTATTCTTTTGGTGGGTGGCGAAGCGACAGATTCAAGAGATTGAAGCTCTTCAACTGCTTTGCCAAGTGATGATTTAAGTCGTTCTAATGAACTAGGTGAAAATAACTTAGCTTTGTAACGTGGATCTAAATAGGTTGCAAGAGAGTAACTTCATACAAGAACAGCCTCTCGTCTTGTCGCTTGCATCACTTTTGCGCACAATGAACTAGTTCTATTAATATAGTAGAATTTGATAATTTCCGCTTATTAATGACGTTTTATCTCAACGGTCCACATCCGCACGACATCCGCAGTCCAAAGTGCGGATGCGGACGCGGATGCGGATGCGAGAAAATGTGCGGATGTTCCGCGGATGCGGATGCGGATGTGACCTACATCACTAGTAACTACTAAACACAGCAACACTTGATTATTCTTAATGAATTCATAGGAATTGAGCAAAGTATGAAGGTGGGAGAAACATGAGAGTGCATCACTGTGATCACCGTTATGACGCACTTAAATTATTATACAGGGTGTCTCAAAAGTCACTATCTATTTTGGTGACATTAGATGTTTTTTTTAAAAATGCTATGCTGGCATAAAGAAATGTACTTCTGGTGCAAATTTGTATATTTAAAAAAAGTTAATTGGTTTATTTCGAATTTTGTGTAATTTATAAATTTTCCATTTCAGACCCATCTTGACATGCTTGAACAGTTCCTCGAACCTCAACTTCTTACAGATGACATTCTTGACACAGTAGTTTTTCAGCAGGATGGAGCACCGTGCCATTATGCAATAATTGTACGTGATTATCATGACAGACGCTTCCCCGGTCGCTGGATTGGTCGTAGAGGAACACAACCATGGGCAGCACGTTCACCCGATTTAACACCATTAGATTTTTTCGCCTGGGGTTTCATTAAGTCTAAGGTGTACACTGGTAGAAGAATTAGTGATGTAGCCGAACTTCGAAATCGTATTACCGATGCAGTTCAGAAAATAACACCTCAAATGCTGGAAAGTGTGTTCCGGGAAACAACTTATTGCTTTGAGCTCTGTAGAGACACTGATGGTCGCCATGTGGAGACAGATAAATAAATAGCACTAATTCTTTGTGGCACTTACTTTGAAATAAATATATTTTTCATGTCTTAAACCAGTTTTTCGTAATTCCCATTATTTTTCAAAATAGATAGTGACTTTTGAGACACCCTGTATATAAAATATGAATAGGTTTTCTTTTATGCTGATTGTATCAATACCATTTACTAACATCCCTTCATATTCACTATAAATTTTATTCTGGTACATTCATTACTTCATGAGCAACAGCAACAAATGTCAGCTTTTTTTCCTGCGACTGTGATCACCCTTACGATGGAATGACCCTTAAGCTTAATAAGAAAAACACCTGGGTACCTAAAGAAATAATGATTCATGAAGATATCATTGAATAGGAAATCACCTAAGCAAAAATTAAATGAATGGAAAAAAATAATTTATTTTTCAAGTTTGCATGAATATAATACAGGGTGATCCAAAAATCCCTATCTATTTTGCTGAAATAATTTTATTTTCTACAAGCCATAGATGATTATGGATGTACAAGAATGTGTGATGGTAGTAACACTACGTATCCAAGGGAAGAAGTGTAAAGAAATTCAAGAAAAATTCGAAAGATTTCACAAACCAAGACCTACAGACAAAGCAATTCGCGAGCTGGTCAATAAATTTAAAAGAAATGAACCTGTTCATGATGAGACAAGATTTGGATGTCCAAGTACCTTCTGTACAAATGTCAAATTGGTAAGAGATGCCTTTGAAACAAATCCAAGAATGTCAACTTGCACAGCATCACGTAGATTGAGCATACCAAAAACGACTGTTCTAAGTATTTTAAAATCAACATTAAAAAAAGTTTATTCAAGTGCTACAAGAGTTACACAAACACTATTATCCGAGACGAGCCACCATGTGCACAAAATTGATTGAAAAAATTCATACCAAAAACTTATTAAACAACATTCTCTTCAGCAATGAGGCGACATTCCACACATGCCAACAAGTTAATCGACATAATTGCCGTATCTAGGCTAGCAAAACACCAACTGAATTTTACAAATGGGAGAGATATTCTCCTAAAGTTAATATCTGGTTGGGTATGACAAGATCGTAGATTTACGGACCTTCTTCTTTGCAAAAGCTATGGTAACAGGGCCACTTTATCTTCAAATGTTTCAGCAGTTTCTTGAACCCCAGCATTGGTCAGATAGCATTCTCGACATTGTTGTCTTTCAACAAGATGGAGTTCCATGTCACTATGCAAATATCATTCGGGCGTACTTTGATGAGCTCTTACCAAATCGCTGGATTAGACGTGGTAGAAACAGGCCATGAGCACTGAGCAGTACGATCTCCAGACTTAACATTATTAGACTTCTTTGCATGGGGTTTTATAAAGTCTGAGGTTTACAAAACAAGAGTTACAGACCTGCAGGATCTGCGAACCCACATTGTTGCGGCAGTCGCTAAAATAACCCAAGATGCTTGAAAATGTGTTCTGCAAAGCAGTGGAAAGATTTGAGATTTGCAGACACACTGATGGTGCTCGCATAAAAAATCTTAGACCTAAGCTTGATAAATAATTATACATCTAATTATGTTACTACATTTATGGAAAACTGATGTGTGGCCTGTGGGTAGTTGGGAGGTAACAAAAATGGTTCATTGAGTAGGTACGGTAGGTAGTTAATCTAACAATTATTAAATTCCTTTTATGTCAATAACTGGGTGGATGAAACCAATTGGTTGCTCACCAGAGTTATTCTCCACACTAGTATTTATATACTGCGTGACAAGAGCGTGCTCGGTAATAGATATACATTACCGATCAACCAACCGGAAAGAACCAAGAGGACGCTGGTAAAAAGCCCCGCGAAAAAGGGACAGGGGGAAGGAAAAACTAGGAATGGGGCGAGAAGACGGAACGGGAGAAGGGAGAAGAAAAAACAACAGAAAAAAAGATCCCCACCAGCAAGTACGCTCTCAACAATTAAACAAAAAGGAAGAGGGACTCTCTAATAACACTCAGTAAGTGATCAATTGTGTTTTTTAGCCCAGTTAATTAAGGGACATACATTAAGCTGGGCCAGACAAATTAGGCCTACATTGTGGTCTAAGACCTAGCATCAACTCATAGCTTAAAGGTGAAGGTAGATTGCCCTAACCTAATTTGGTGAGGAATCCTACTGTGGACCTCAATTTATCTGCCCACTCTAGACCATTTCCAGAATCTCTAGGCTGACTCCTACAAGGCTAGACTTAATCTACTCAAGAGTTAGACTGGAGATATTAGGGGTGGGTTAATTGGAGACCAATTTATATAGAGCATTTTTCACAATGGTGGCCCATGTGTGGGGAATTTACATACTTTAGGCTTAACCTTACTTAACAAAAATTGCAGAATTAGGCTAAATGGTCTATCTTAAACCTAACAATCAAGCCTAAAATAACAAACTTGCCTAATTAGGTCTACAACCTAGGGCCTAACTAGGAAACATCAAAAGGGAAGATCTTTTCCCTTCGTGGTTTTATTCATCCTAAATATTTTTTTCACATGTCACTTTCGTGAAATAATTTTCATATATATATATATATATATATATGTCTAAATGTCACTAAAGGGAAGAGTCACTAAACGAAAGCTGAATAGCAACACAAAAAAGATAAACATATATATATATATATATATATATATAATATACCTGTGCCTGTGAATGGACGTGCTGTTTTACTCTCTCTATTAAACACCCAAATTAGAAGGGAAAAATCTACTCGGCGGTTATTCTGTTTGCACCCGAAAGTGCATAAAGTATCAGTGAATCCGTGCATATAAATTATAAAGTGAAATTCATTAAAATAAAGAAAGTGCAATACAGTTTATATCATCTATCACCAGTTTTAACGTATATATTCAAAACGAAAAACGAAATACGGTTGGGCATTCGTGAAAGTTTGAAACAAGGCAGGTAAAAGGTCATAAAACGCAAAGGTCAGAAACCTCTCGAAATACACCCGACCATCGAAACATCGAAGGAAAGGAAACAGAAACCAAAAAAAATAAAAATAAAAATAAATAAATAAATAAAGAATTTGGGTGGGCACTTTTCGTTATAGGAAATTACAAAAAATTACAAAGTATATTTACCAAAAAAAAAAAAAATTACAAATATACTCATAAAATCCAATTGGTCTGGGATGAGTATTTCTTAGTTAAAATATTTTAACAAATACAAGTACAAACATTATACAAGTAAATAATAAATAATAAATAAATAATAAATAATAAAAGTAAATAATAAATAATAAATAAATAATAATTAATAAAAGTAAATAATAAATAATAAACAATAAATTTAAACTTAAACCTTTGCAAAATATTTTAATATCTACGAATATCTACAAAAAAAAAAAATAGACTCACTAGTGACTGTTCTCCACACTAAAACCAGTGGGCAAGTCAACATGGGAGAGGACGAAAACAAAAACAGAAACCCATGCATAAAATGTGCATTAGACTGCAGCCTATATGCATTAAAATGTGATGAATGCAGACTATGGATACACTACAGTTGTAGTGAACTACCTATTTATTTCCTACTCATCCTTCAAAATTCAAAAAGAAAATTCTTATGCTTTAGATGTGCTCGTCAAATTTGCGATGACTATGACAGGCAATTTGAAGAGCTTGAAGTAGAACTGGCAGGTGAGTTACAGGAGGAGGAAATTATCATTGCAAATGCAAAGCTTGCTAAAAAAGTGAGAAACCCTCAGGATGAGACCCTAGAGAGAGGGAAACTGCAAACAAAAAGGGCACCAAAAGAGAGAAAACAAGAACAGGAAATAGACACTAAGACCTTCAACAAAGTGAACAACCCCACTGTACACAGTCACCAAAAAGCCAAAAGTGAAACCAAGAGGCCAGTATGCAAGTATTACAGGAGGGGCTTGTGTAAATATGGACTTAAGGGAAGAGAATGCCCATTTGCTCACCCACCACTCTGCAAAAAATTTATACACGATGGGAATGGCATTTCTGGATGTAGATCCAATGCAAGATGTCCCTATTTTCATCCTCAAATTTGCCAGAGCTCATGGTGGGAAAGAAGTTGTTTTAAAGAGAACTGCAATCTGGCCCACCTGAAGGGAACAATCTGATTGCAACCACATCAAACTCAACGGAGAGAATACCAGGATAGTGAGCCTGCTATCCATCAGCACTATTTGGCCCGCCCAAAGGATGCAAGAAAACCCAAGACCAAATACCATTCCTGCACCCAGATCTTATGCTGATGTAGCGGGTCCAGGTAAGCCCACTGGTGAAAATAGTACAGCAAGCAACCATGAAACCCCATTGGGGTTTTACCACCTCATGAAACAAATACAAGACATTCAAAGCTCACTTGGGCTCCTCATACAAAAGCAAACGAGAACCTCAGCAGGAACCCTACAAATGTCCTATATGTGGGAGATGAAACAAATGGCTCCACAAATGTATCAATAATTTACTTAAACATCCAGGGCCTTTACCCAAACTCAAACCATACCAAAGTACCTTACCTAAAGAGCACAGTGGAAAACACTACTAGCACAGTTATAGCCCTCACCGAAACGCACCTGAACCCCATGATCATGAGTAGTGAAATTGCAATCAAAGGGTACACCACCCATAGATGTGACAGAGAAGACCGTCTAAATGGTGGTGTCCTGATGTACATCCCTGAAAACATTCAAAGTGAACTGCTCATGGCATACTCAAATGGAGCCTGTGAACTCCTAATCATCATGCTCAGTATAAATAAAGAAGACATAATACTAGTGAATATCTATAGCCTCCCAGATAGCTCCCATCTAGAGCTCACTGAAGTCCTGGAAAAAAATCAGGCAATGCCCAGCTATTGTAGACTCAACAAGAGACTTAATCATTACAGGAGACTTTAATCTCCCAAATTGCACCTGGAACCAATATGGTGGTATGAAAGCAGGGACAAAAAGGTCCAAATCAAAACACCTGAATGAGTTTATGAAAAAACTGCTCCTAGTACAACATGTCCACTGCCCAACTAGAAAAAAAATATCCTAGATTTAGTGCTGACAAATAATGCAACTACAATTGACCACATTGTTATAACACCAACTATACACTCCGACCACAATGTCATGCACAGTGGTGGGCACCGTTAACCAAAAAGTTAATTTCGATAACGATAATCCGTTAACCCCAATTTTTAACTCCGATAACGATAATCCGATAATTTTACTACAAAGTTAACGGAAGTTAACGATAATCCGTTAACGATAACTATTTCTTTACTAACATTTAAAAAAAATCAAGGAAAAAAGCTTTAAAACCCATAGAAAATGTTTATTTATGCAAAATCCAACAATAAATAGGTATTTAACTGTATTTTTATCAAGTTTTGCAACTTTTTTGCTTAATAACTTTTTTTTAATTTTTAATAAAAAATGTACTGATTACATGTTTTGAAACCCTTGTAACCACTAACCATTAACTAAATTTTAATTTACCAGAGAATTATTATGGCGGGAACTGAAAGGTAAAATTAAATTTTAGGCACATTTATTAAAGACTGACACAATGTGCTGGTTGCCCTTCAGAAAGACCAACTTCTCAAAGTTAGGCCCAACTGCCAGTCTTGACCTCTTGGGCCTCAGGATGTCCTTGCCGAGAGAGAAGAGCCGTTCCACTGCGGCAGAGGACGGAATTGGCAGACTGAAGTTATGGCGGTTTGAATTCATTCGCGGAGCGGTGATCTTCCGTGAATGACTCCTCGCAGTTAACGTGTTAACAGACTTTAACAGACTAAATATCGAGTTATCGGAAGTTAACTGGTCCGATAACGATAAATGGAAATTAACTTCCGTTAATAGTCCGTTAAAAAAAGTTAGCTTCGTTAATTAACTGTTATCGGATTAACGCTTTAGTGCCCAACACTGGTCATGCACATATTCACAAACTTGTCTCCCCACAAATGTAAGCAAGACCCATGCCAAACGAACTTGCCATACTCTGACCTAAACCTGCACAAGTCAGACTGGACATCAATAAATAACTGTCTGGGAGAAATAAACTGGGAAGATGAATTAGAAAACCTAGAACCAGAAGAATGCTGGAGTAGAATACAATACCTGCTATCATCAGCATTATACAAGCACACACCAAAGAAAAACGATAGTGCAAAGAAGCACCGGGCAAAAGCACACAGATACAGAAGGACACTTATGAGAAAGAGAACAAAGCTATCTAAACAACTGACAAAGCAATTAAGTGATACAAGACCTAGTAACATCCGGAATCAGATACTGACTAGCGGAGCGACCCGGCGTTGCCGGGGTGGATGTTGAACTCTCTCTCTCTCTCTCTCTCTCTCTCTCTCTATATATATATATATATATATTATATATATATATATATATATGCCCGGTTAGGTAAACTGAATGCCCGGTTAGGTTAATTGAATGCTCAATTAGGTCAACTGAATGCCCGATTAGGATAATTAAATGGCCGGTTAGGTCAACTGAATGCCCGATTAGATTAATTGAATGCCCGGGTACGTTAATTGAATGCCCGATTAGGTTAATTGTACACCCTTGACGATTGGTTAGGTTAAGTCATGGTATTTTCGTTAAAGCCAACGAAAATATCACAACTTAACCTAACGAATCGTCAAGGGCGTACAGATGACCTAACCTGGCATTCAATGAACCTAACCGGGTATTCAATAATAGCGGAGCGACCCGGCGTTGCCGGGGTGGATGTTGAACGCTATATATATATATGCCCGGTTAGGTAAACTGAATGCCCGGTTAGGTTAATTGAATGCCCAGTTAGGTCAACTGAATGCCCGATTGGGTTAATTAAATGGCCGGTTAGGTCAACTGAATGCCCGATTAGATTAATTGAATGCCCAGGTACGTTAATTGAATGCCCGGTTAGGGCGTACAGATTACCTAACCTGGCATTCAATGAACCTAACTGGGTATTCAATATTTTTACCATAGGTTTCGTAATGATCTTGATGACGTCATTTAATGTTTTAAAATTAATTATTTAATTTATTAACACCCACGTGCACAACCACGGGACCTAATCAATATGTGTGTGAAGTTTCATGTTTGTAACTGCTTCCATATTGGAGTTATGGCTGATGGCTGGAACACACACACACACACGTCTTTTTATTATTATTATTATTATTATAGATAAACAATAGACTAGTACAAATTTATAACCGAAAGACTTCCGAAAATCAAAAAATTTTTATAAAGAAAAGGGGAAAATTGGTTTTGTAGTCCTAGGGGATCCGAAATTTTCATAAAATGGAAAATAATTGCTATTTTCTTACTTACAGCGACAGGCATAATTATATTAGGATACCTAATAGAAATTTTGTAATATTTTAAAGTGGAGAAAATAAATAATTTTCTAAAAAGGATCTTCAACTATAAAAGCGCCTCTAATCAGACAACTTAATTAACGTATTTCTATGACAACTAAAAAATAGAATGATAAATCAATATCCTATCAAATTGTTTGTGTATACGTAAAATTATTTGTACAAAAGCCACAGTAATAAAACGCACAAAAGTCACGGTAAATAATTTCGAGTGTGGCTCGTTTAACTTTAAACTCGTGTTTATTTAAATTGCCCGTTTTAATTATGTAATTTTTTGTATTGAATCGATAAAGAAATCTTTTGTGAATCGAAAAATCTTTTGTGAATCGAATGATATTAAATGTTTAGTAAATATTGACTTATTTTGTGCCAAAATTATGATTAAAAATGAAAAATTAAAAAAATGCGTGTACAGGCATGGGAAGAACTGTACCCCTAAAAGGGGGGAAGGAATTATGTTAGGGAATTTTTTTTTAGCATGGGCACTGCACAATAAAAAGACGCATCGAATGGTGAAAACCGCATTGTTCTACACCAATTGTAGCGACCTGTAGGTGTGCGCAAAAAAACTGTTACATATATATATATATATATATATATATATATATATATATATAAGGCTTCATTTCTGAAATAGTATATTAGATGTTAGAACTTAAAATAAAGGAGTCAACCATAAGAGAGAATATTGATAATGAACACAAAGCTATTGGCACTATAAAGAAAATAGCAAATTCTTCTTTAGCTATGCTAAACGCAAAGCAGTTATCAAAACGAGCATTGGCCCATTGCTTGCTAAAGATGGACTAACTCTCACATCTAATACACAGGAAATGGCGAACATTCTACAATCTCAATATGTTTTAAGCTGGAATACCCCTGTAGTAGCAAAGAAAATAAAAACTACAGCATTTTTTGATAGAGAAGAAAATGACCAAGACAGACCATTATTGGAAGATATACAAATAACCACTAGAGATATACAACAGGCAATAACAAAGCTACCGGGGAGTTCAGCCCCTGGTCCAGATGGAATTGGAGCCAAGATTCTTAAGGAATGCAAACATACTTTATCTCTGCCTTTGAAAATCCTGTGGAGATCCTCACTAGACACCAGTAGAATACCACCAATCATGAAACAAGCAAATATTACCCCAATCTACAAAAGAGGCAAAAGAAAGGAAGCCAAGAACTATAGACCCATATCCTTGACTTCCCATATTATTAAAATATTTGAGAAAGTCCTGAAAAGGCACATTGTCAGTTTTATAGAAAATGAACATCTCTTAGAAGACTTTCAACATGGCTTCAGACACAAGAGATCCTGCCTTACTGAACTTATAGACCAATGCAATACAATCCTACAATATTTAGGAGAAAACCACAATGTTGATGTCATCTATCTAGACTTTGCAAAAGCTTTTGACAAGGTTGACCATGGTATATTATTCCATAAACTAAAAGAACTTGGTATTTGTGGGAAAAATAGGAAAATAGATCCATGCCTTTCTCTCTGACAGAAAACAAATAACAATTGTAAATGGAGCAAGATCTATAGAAAAAGAAGTGATTAGTGGAGTGCCGCAAGGTACAGTACTGGGACCAATTCTATTCATTATAATGCTAAACAATATAAACTGTAACCTAGGAAGCTCTCTCCTGTCATTCGCAGATGATACCAGAATACTAAGACCAATTACAGAAAAAGAAGACTGCGTAGAGCTACAAAAAGATCTACAAACTATATATACATGGGCAGATGCAAACAATATGGCCTTCAATGAAGACAAATTTGAACTAATTAAGTATGGATCAAATAAATACCTGAAAGAACAGTTTAACTACACTGGACCCAAAGGAAAAGATATTGTACAAACTGATCATGTCAGGGATCTAGGGATTATATTATCTGAAGATGCAACATTCAACAGGCACAGTGACAAAGTAATCTCATCATGCAAACAACTAATAGGATATATACTGAGGACATTCAGAACTACGGACAGTATGACCATGCTTACCATGTGGAAATCACTTGTCCTTCCACGCATTGACTACTGCTCTCAATTATGGTTTCCCGACAAACAGAATGAATTGCAAAAAATTGAGGGCCTACAAAGAACCTTTACCTCGTATATTAAACAGCCTGATGGGCAACAGGTGAGTAAAAACAAATTAAACTACTGGGATAGGCTCAGAGGCCTCAACCTTTATTCCATAGAGAGAAGGTTTGAGAGATACATCCTAATTTACACCTGGAAAATTCTAGAAGGGCTTTTAGTTGCCCCCATTACTGAACCAATTGTGCCCACCTTAACAAGAACTGGCAGAATGTGTAAAAAATATCACCTCCCACCAAACAGTCTGAGAAGGATTCAAACCCTTCAATATAATAGCATCTCTAGGCAGGGTTCTCGCCTGTTTAACTCCTTGCCTCAGTACCTTAGAGATCTACAGATCTACAGAAGCTAAGGCTAACAAAGACCCTAAGATCCACTCTAAGGTTAGCCCGAGAGAAAGGAAAGAGTAGCGGGTTAAGAGAAGAGAAGAGAATAAGGGGTTAAGTAAGAGCAACACCTATCACTCATGGGTTAACATTCATTCAGAAAAAGAGGAAAAGTGTCCCACCATCATCATCCGCCGGCCACTGCCGACAAGTCAGAAAGATAGTCGGAGAGAATAGGAGAGGGGTGAAAGATGAAAAGAAGTAAAATAAGAACGCTTACAAACCATGCAAACACAGTCTTAACTCACTGTCATACCATGCAAACTACAAACATGCAAGAAAAGAGGTAGAGACATGCAAAGTAAGGAGGAAGAGAGAGAAAAAAAAAAAAAAAAAAAAAAGTAGGTAAAGTTAAACAAAAAGTGGGTTAGTTTACGCTATGAGCTACATCTACATTCGTGTTAGTCTAATTTTTTTTTTTTTTTTAATTTTATTGCTGGCATCACACGCTGGCATGCATCGTCAACAGACTCATCCTCGAGCACCACCACCAGAGCTTCCGTTGCTAACTTTGTTTTTTAAATTAAACAACGTTAATACCTTTAAAATGTCTGTCAAGACGGTTCTTAAACATATTAACGCTGGTAGAATGAACGACTGACGCGGGAAGATTATTCCATTTATCAATTACTTTAAACGTAAAGAAGTTTTTAGCGATATTAGTAATAAAACGCCTGCCACGCAACTTAAATCCGTTATTGCGAGTATTACTATTATCAAAAGTGAACAATTTGTCAAAATTTACGTTATCGATGTTATTAACGATTTTGAAAACTTCAATAAGCTCCCCCCTTAATCTCCTAGTTTCGAGTGAATACAGGTCTAGCTCTTTAATCCTATCTTCATAAGGCTTATTGCGCAATGACGGAATAAGTTTCGTGGCACGACGCTGAACCCTTTCTAACCTATCAATATCCTCACGCAAGTACGGGCACCAAAACTGAACGGCATATTCTAAATGAGGCCTGACTAGGGACTTGTAAAGGGGCAATATAATATCCTTCGATTTAAATTCGAAATTACGCGCTATGAAGCCTAACATCCTATTAGCTTTTGCGCAAGACTCCAGGCACTGGTTCCTAACCTTTAAATCTTTAGTTACGCGTACGCCTAAATCTACTTCCTCGTCAACGCTCGCTAACTCCCTATCATCCATCGTGTACGCGTAATTATTGTTGCGAGAACCTATATGCAAAACTTTACATTTATCTACGTTAAATTGCATCTGCCACTTATCCGTCCACTCCATAATCCTATCTACATCGTCTTGGATCCTATTTCTATCGTCCTCGTTAACAACCTTACCGCCTATTTTAGTATCGTCCGCGAATTTTGACACGTTACTAGTCAATCCTACATCTATGTCGTTAATGTAAATTACGAATAACAATGGGCCTAACACTGAACCCTGTGGGACACCGCTACCTACATCTAACCACCCCGATTCACTACCATTAACTACGACCCTCTGCCTCCTAGCACGAAGCCATTCTTCTAACCAGTTAGCTACCTGACCGCGTATACCGTGCGCTTTAACCTTCGCAATTAGTCTCCTATGCGGAACTGTATCGAACGCCTTTTTAAAATCTAAATAAATAACGTCAGCTGCCCTATGCCTATCGTATTCGCGCACTACTTCGTTATAAAATTCTAACAAATTAGTTAAACAAGACCTATGGCGTCGAAACCCGTGCTGACTACTATTAATCAAATCTCTACTTTCTAAGTGATCGATAATACGATCCCTAACTACGGATTCCAAAAGTTTACCGACAATTGACGTTAAGCTAATGGGCCTATAATTGCTAGCTACCGCGCGGTCGCCTTTTTTAAAAATAGGCGTGACGTTAACTAATTTAAAGTCTTCAGGAATAATCCCCGTTTCGAGTGACTGATTAAAGATCTTCGTTAACACTTGGACATGTTTTTAGCGAACATACCCGACCAACCCACAGTGCCAGGGTATTCCTCTGCCAGACCAGCCCCCACAAATTCAATAGGGGACCAAATCGTATGGCAGGAGCAAGAGAAAAGAAGGGTGGCGACCCCGTCGTGGCCTCGCCTCAGGAGGCGCTGAGCGGACTTTATGGGAGCAGCGCACCCTTAAGGCAGAAGCGCTTTAAGGTAAATTAAGGTAAGCGGAAGCGGTTTGTTCGTTTATTGGGCTGAACTAAACAGCATGTATTTTTGTATCTGCAGCAATCGTTGATTCTAAGTTTAAGTTGGTGATGCTTCGAAAGTGACTAAGTGAAAGGAGTTTAAGTTGTCTAATTAGATTATTATAACAGTTAGGGGAATGTAAAGTAAATGCTTGTAAAGTAGTAAAATAGGGAATTAAGTGGGTCGTATGTAGGACGCTGGCACAAATAGTAGACCCTAAAGCAGATTCTAAATCAAAGCACCTGTAAGTACCTTTTATGTCTATTTGATAACCTAATACCTAACGGGGTCTAACATCCCCACGTTATTACAGTGGGAATAACAGGAAAAGGAGGAAAATGAGTATATAATTTCCCTAGTGAGCGGCAGCAAGTCGTTACAGTTCAAGGAATATCTTTAACAGAGTCAGAGGTCCTCAGCTCAGCACCACAAGGAACAGTATTAGCTTCATTACTCTTCATAATCATGCTAACTGATATAGATAAGGAAATTACCAGTGACAGCACAGTAACATCCTTTGCCGATGACAAAAATTAATAGAAAAATAAGAAACCCAAAGACTATACAATAGGGCGGAGTGAAGCAACTTTTTATTTCAAATTTATTTGCCTCACTGGTTTTTTGGTGTATTGGAACATAAAAATGATGTATTCAGTCATTTAATGTTTGTAACTCAAACCATCTCTCACATTTTTACATAAAAGCAAAATGGCCATCAGCCGGTTGTCCATAAATAAAAATATGCTCATAACATCAAAACTAAGTGTTCCATCAAAAAAAAAAAAATTGAAGAAAAACGCTTTATAATGCAAAACTATATTTAAAAAACACCATTGTGCATACATTGTATTGAAATAAAATTGTATCTGGTCTCACTTGTTTGGATGTCGTAAATCAATTACATCTGAATGGAATATAAAACCCGTTCATCTCAAATATTATTTTTTCAGGAGAGGCATCAGTTCCTTTTTAGTTTCAAGTAAGGAAATCAGAGAGCGACTTTTTATTCTTGACCTAATAAATCCGTCTCTTGATTTCTGTGATATTACTGATGCCGATGCATCTGTAACCAAACTTCACGGCTCTTTCGACGTTGTGTGTGTGAATTGGCTATTGCTGAACTTTGAAACATTTTGTTTCGTACTCAAGCAATTCTTCATCACACAATTTAGAAGTGAAAGGTGGTTCTCTGATATCAATCCTATCCCAGAAGATGATGTCTGTCCAATGTGATGCTTTGAAGTTCAATTCTGGTACTCTAAATTCTCTGATTTTCCTTGTATTGGCTTCCTTACACTTTCTTGTCTGTATTATTCGATCGATTGCAACTTTGCGCAGCTTTTGCTCACTATCTGACAGCATTGATAGAAGAATATTTTCTGAGTGAGCAAAATAGGCATTCCGTGATATGTAAGGTTGGACAACTTTTTGTATATCTTGGGGTAACAGGTTGAACCTTTTTATCGCATCAAAGATATGTTTGGGTCCATCAGGCAGATACGGTTTAAATTTTAGATTGAACCAGTTAGGACCATAGTTTGTTACTATGAACAGAACAAGGCTACGTAACTCTCTGGAGGGATTCTTTTGGGGGACATAATAACGACATAGTCTGTTAGCTAGAGTTAACCATCTAGAGTTGTTAAGGGGACCAGGCTTGAGTTTCTCTAGGCTTCCGTCAACATATCCTTCGCTTATGACCCCGATTATTCTGAACATGTATTGTTGATCATTAATTAAATCTTCTATGAGCTCATCTGTGAGAACTGGGATGCTATCGGCCCCATCTGTAATTGGGGAGAACTTTACCACAGGCATCTCATGGCAAGTCTTAAGAGCATTACCAATGGATCTACTGAATGATCTTGGCCCAGTTGTTTTCTTGTCGTATCGCTCAAACAGATGCCTTAAGGGAAGTTCATTTATATGTAACATACAAATGCTCCATTGCAATGGTCGGTTCAGCTTCTGCTCGATGAAATGGATTATGTCACCTTTAGACACAGTGTTGACAATCGTACTGTCGCACCCTATCACCTGGATAGAGAATATTCATTATTATTGATTAGTGTCTTCATGTTGATACCTTTATTTCTCATGTATGTGTTTATGTTTTGTTTGTATGTTTCAGAGTCCCATCATTGTTTAGCGTAATGGATATTGGTCAATAAACGTAATAACAAAAAATGGAATCTTATTTATGATGAAACTTTATACAAAACAATAATGAATCTCAACAGGTCAACATGCCCGTGGTGAAATGTCCAATTGAGGGGTGCGCACATGAGACCCCCGCACACAGCGACGCCATTGTAGCAGCACTCCTCACAGCCCACTGCACTGTCCATTCCGTGTCCGCTGCCGGCGCCACGGCCCAAGTGGAGAAGGTGAAGAGACCAACAATATCTTCAGCCGATACGAGCGAGGAATGGTCCTACTTCACATCGCGATGGATGGACTATGTAGATGCCACCAAAATCAAGGGTCGTGACAAAGTAGTGCAGCTACTGGAGTGCTGCGATGAACCCCTTCGCAAAGACCTCATACGATCAGCCGGTGGTAGTCTGACAGGGAGAAGTGAAAATGAGGTGCTCGCAGCCATAAAGAAACTCGCAGTCAGAGAAGAGAGCGCCATGGTTGCTAGAGTGGCGCTGCACAACATGCGCCAAGACCGTGACGAAACCGTGCGTTCATTCGGCGCCCGACTCCGTGGCCAGACAGGGGTATGCAAGTACATCACCAAATGCTCGAGCTGCGATGCGGATGTGAACTACACGGAGGCCATCTTGCGCGACGTCCTGACCCGCGGCATTGAGGACCCCGAGATTCAACTGGACCTACTCGGCAACACGAACCAGAACATGACATTAGAGCAGGTCTTCCAGTTCGTCGAGGCCAAAGAATCCGGCAAGCGCTCAGCATCACGTCTCCTCGACTGTCAGGGCGTCGAGGCTGCTAACAGCGCCTACAGACGGAACAAGAAGGACGCTCTGAAGGAGATGACAGTCGGCAACCATGAGGTGTGCTCATATTGCGGCAGGAAAGGGCACGGCAAAAGTGTCCAAGGCAGGGTCCGAAATAAAGATTGCCCAGCCTATGGCCACACATGCAACCACTGCAATTGTGAGAACCACTTTGAAGCAGTGTGTAGGAGCAAGCACAAACCATCAAGAGTCGAGATAGTAGCGAATTCACATGCAATATGCGAAGAAGGTGCTGTATTCGAGGCCCTCTGCTCGATTGCCACAACTGGCCGACGCCGCATCAGGAGAGTCATCGCCCTTGACCATCATCTTTATCACCGCCTTTCCAACACATGGATTAAGCAAGCCTCCAAACCTCAGCCATTCAAAAACCTCACAGTGACAGCCGTTGATGAAGATTACGCCGCATTCGGATTCGAGCTAAAGGCCACGCCCAAGATTGCTACACTCGGTGCGATGACTGACACCGGCTGCCAGAGCTGTCTAGCAGGCATCAAAGTCATCCACCGCATAGGTCTCAAACAAGCCGACCTTATCCCCGTCACGATGAGAATGCACGCCGCCAACAACGGATGCATCAAAATACTCGGCGCAGTCACCCTGCGACTCTCTGGAAAGGACAAAACCGGTAAAGTGGTAACAACTCGTCAACTCACCTATGTCACGGACAACTCAGACAAGCTGTTCCTCAGCAAGGAGGCATGCATCGCGCTCGGCATGATCACCGACAACTTCCCGATGATCAGTGAGACGTCTTCGCATTGACTCGAGGCAACCTCGGCAGCCGACACCGCGAGCGATGAGGTGCCGGCGAGAGATAGTGCTATCAGCAGCGAGAGCGGTCAGACCAGCCCATGCGACTGCCCGATACGTCAAACACCGCCCCGACCGCCATCACAACTACCGTTCCTAGCGACTGAGAAGAACCGCGACAGACTGCGGCACGCCTAGGGTGTGTCAATTTTGGGGGTGAAATGACTAAATTGAAAATCATGTGATTTGGTAGCAATTTAATGTAATCATTTGGCATACAAAATAATATCCTTGCTTCAAAAACAATAAAAAATAACTACCTACTTCTTCTTCTTCCGCAGCTTATTATCCCATCTTTACATGGGATCGCTGTTTTTGGTTCGTCTTCTCCACTCTCCTCTGTCGTATACCACGGCCTCCTCCAAGTCCTTCTCCCTGATGTCCGCCACCACACAGTCCCTCCATCTCGTCTTCGGTCTTCCTCTTCTTCTCCGTCCCGGCAACTCCATCTCCAGCACTCTGCGCCCCACATACTCCTCCTCTGTTCTCCTGACGTGTCCATACCACCTCAGCCTGGCCTCCTGCACCTTCTTAGATGCTTCCGCCACCTTCACTGTTCCTCTTATATGCTCATTTCTGACCCTATCCCTCCTCGTCACTCCACACATCCATCTCAACATCTTCATTTCAGCCACATCGATTTTTCTTTCATTGCTCTTCTTCATTGTCACAGTCTCCATTCCATACAACATTGCCGGCCTCACCACTGTTTTGAATACCTTTCCCTTCAGTTTCACTGGGACCCTCTTATCACAGAGCACCCCTGATACGTCTCTCCAGTTCTTCCACCCCGACTGTATTCTACAGTTTATCTCTCTCTCTGCTCCCCCCTCTGCATCCACTGTTGACCCCAAGTATTTAAAATACTCCACCGTCTTAACACGCTCTCCACTCAATGTCACTTCCCCTCCTCGGTCCTGCTGCACATCACATCTCATATATTCGGTCTTCTTTCGGCTAATTCTCATCCCCCTACTTTCCAACGCCTCTCTCCAATTTTCCAACTGCTGCTCCACCTCCTCTTTCGTCTCCCCACTCAACACAACATCGTCTGCATACATCAAAAATAACTTCTACCTACATCAATTTTAATTAAAAAATTCCATTTGTCCGTAAATTCGTAACAAAATAACAAATGTGCGCAAACATCCTATCAACATTTAAAGTAGCAATAAAATATAATTCAGAGTCTTTATTTGAAAGTAACCAATGCAGTCATGTCCTTTTTGCTGCGGTTCCTTGACATCAGCATTCGGCTTGCTACTTGCGCTTTGATGTAGCCTTCTCGCCTCTCGTGACTGTAAACTTGACTAGCTGCTTCTGTGACCATTTTCACACATCTCTCCACACTCTGAGTGTGAGAAGGCAACTTTGGCACTTGCATTGGGGCCTCTTTAAGTTGTGTTAAATCTTTGTTTGTTATACGTGTTGTCAGTGGTGGCTCCAAAACTTCCGAACTCAAGTTAACTAATTCTGACAATTTCGTGGCATTGACGTTTATCGGAGGTACCTTCCTTGTCTGAACAGAGCAGTCTCCCAGCTGGTCATCATCTAGTGATGTTCCTCTAAGCTTTAGAATGATTTCCACAGCCTCAGTTCGCTCTTTGGTACATTGGTTGCAGAGTATTGCTTGCAAAACTGCCTCTGGCCTAGCATACCAAGCGGACCTTCTCACCACAGGTAACACGATGTCCACCACTACTTTCCTTTGGGTTCTCAGTAGCTGTAATTGAAACAAGATGTGGTTGGGCCCCTCCATCCACATTGGATTAAGTTTTACATTGAACCAGTGAGGAAGATAAAACCCAATAATAAATTCAACAATCAACATCAAATTCTGTAGCATTTTGCCCTTCAGTGCATGTTTGGAAACCCAAATCCTGCAGAAACGAATCGCTGTAGTTAACCAACGACTGTGACTTACGGGTCCAATCTCCAAGAGAGCCAGATTTTGAGGCAACTCTCCTGATCTGATTGCTTGAACAATACGATAAGCGTAAGATTGATACGTGCTGAGGTCTTTGATAACTTCTTCAGATAACACTGGAAGAGGAGGGCCTACTTCGACCTTTGGAAATTTTGTATTTATTTCTAATTCCGTTGCTTCATCTAGCATGTTGCCAAGGGAGCCTGACCACTTGTTGTTGCTCTTTGTAGGACCATCAAGTTCCTGGATGAGACGACGAAGAGGTAGTTCCCCTGTGTGCAAATCACATACAATCCAAACAAGCCTTCTTCCAAGTTTTTTCTGTAAATGCGTCATAACATCGCCCTGCCATCCAGTGTTCACCGCAGTTGAGCTCCACCAACGGCCTGCAGTGAACTGTCAAGTCTTCTTTCTTGAAGCCAACATATTATTTGATCAGCAATTGTCTCTGCATGTTTCTTGCCTTCTACTTCTGCTTCAGGAACAAAGTGAAACAAATAGCGGCCACCAGGTTCGGAACACACAGAGTAGTGTTCTTCTTTGATAAGACCGGGAAACTTTCTGTCCATTCCCTCTACCTCTAGGGGAACTTTTGTGTCATCTCTTCTTCCATCAAACAAAAGGCAAGAGAGACCTTCCTCCTCCAAATCTTTTTCATGCTGATCAGATATTTCCTTCATTATTTTTTCTTGTGCTCTTCTTATCTTATTATGATCTATCACTAAGGACGTATCCTCTCGGCTGATGAGGCCTGCATCTATCCAAGCGGCAGTGGCAATCTCTGCAGTCTCTCGTAGCCCCGTATGGTGGCGAATACTGGCAAGGGCAATGTTTGAGATGTCTTTAGTGTTGTATTTCATTCTCTTCGGCGAAGGTTCAGATGGCATTTTGGAGCTATCATCTGATGCTGCTTCTTTCTGTTCATCTGAAGAGCTTTCAAAGAAGTGAGAAACCTCTTGATAGAGCTCTTCATCTCTTTGGGTGGCTTCTTCACTCTTCTTTTTCTTCCTTTCTTCCCTCTCTCGGATTTTCCCTTTTTTTCTTAGCAATAACAATCTGTTTTTTGGTTTCTGAATAATCTGCCGAACCAATCTGCATACTTCCTTGGCCTCCTGCCTTTGTTCTCTGCGCCTTTATGAACGCCAGCTCCAAAACAGGGATCTTCTTCTCACGAGGACAGCGACAATCAATGTGAGGGTGAGGTTCTCTTCTGCATGAGGGAGAACAATTGGCTTCAGAACACAACTCTATGGGACACTGACAGTTAAAAATGTCAAGAAGAGTATCAAGTGTGTGCAGAAATTTATTTTTCTTTGCTAGTTTTCCTTTACCAAGTGATGTCTCAACTGCTTTGTGCCACAGCTTTGTTAATTTTAGCTCAATAGTTCTATACTGATTGAGTACAGGTGGTTTGAATAACACATTAGCTTTTTTCCACTGATGCAGAAGAGGGGGACTCATGTCCCTTATGAACTCTTTCTCTGTGTAGTTCCTTCTATCTTTTGTATTTTGTTCACGAAGGAGTAACCCTAGTCTCAGCATGTCTCGCACTATTGGTAGTTCTGATACGGGAAGCTCCTTGCTTGTACCGACTAACAGGCTCAAGTGGCATGACGACTGACCTCTTGTCTTCAATTTTGGCATCTTAGGAATATCTGAAAAGAAAGAAAAACATTTAAGTATTTTATATCAATTACGATGTTTCAAAGTTTAGTCATTCGATGTTCTAAAATTCAATAAAAAAATATTTCGTGGGATTACAACATAATTAGACAGAAGAGTATGATAATAATAAATAATTGTAATAATCAATAATCCATACTTACAGTTAAACTGTAGTATTCGTCTAGTAGAATAACTATGAAGTAGGTACAAGAGCAATAACAGCAAACCACCGTCTATGACATCTAAGAGGCAACTGAGGACTGAGAGTGAGGGACAGTTCTATTCATGTTGTGACTTGTACATTGTACAACAACTATATGACCTTGAAAACACTCCATATGCGATCAGTGGGATAATTCTGTGACAGATGAATAGTTAATCAATTTCTGTCCTATTATTTAGTAAAAGAGTCAATTTCTGAAACTTTAAGGTAAAATTGATGTAGGTAAGGGTTATTTTATTTCATTTTTGTTGGCCAATTTCAAGTTTTGACATGAAAAGACTATATTTTCACTACCAAAATTGATTTGAAAAAAGTTGACAAAATTGACACACCCTACTGCGGCAGTACTTGGTCGAATACTACAAGTCAAGCACATTTAACACGTGTGCGCATCAGCCGTTGCCAATGATGGAGGGCCCTCCATTGAAATTTATGGTGGACCCTCTAGCTGACCCTGTGGCATATCACACCCCGGTACCCGTCCCTCTTCACTGGCAAGATGACGTCAAGCGTGGACTCGACCAAGACGTGAAATTGGGCGTAATCGAGCCAGTGCCGGTCGGCGAACCGGTGACATGGTGTCACCGGATGGTGGTGTGCGCCAAGAAGAACGGGAAGCCACGCCGCACGGTCGACTTCCAGCCCCTGAACATACATGTCACCCGCGAGACACACCATACTCAGTCACCGTTCCACCAGGCACGGTCGGTGCCCCATGGCAAGAAGAAGACCGTGTTCGATGCCTGGAAAGGATACCACAGCGTGCCCCTCCGCGAGGAAGACCGTCACCTGACTACCTTCATCACTCCGTGGGGCAGTAGGGCGGGTCATACTATGCATTTTTTTTAAATCAATGGAGAGGGGTGTTCAAATGACATATTTTGGTGTATAGAACACAATTCTGAAGAAAATATTTAATTCTGATAACCCTAACCTACATCATTTTGCAGTTGATTATTATTAAATTGTTGATTATTTTACTATTGTAGTTACCCCAGAATATGTCTTCTCACGTTTTCTATCATGGCTGCTCACGTTATCTCTCATAGAGCATTGTTCTAACTAATTCATATAAACACATATAATGTAATTCATATAATAATAATAATATTTAAATACTCAAATAAAAAGGTGTGCCATTCCACTTAATTGTAATTATCATACAGTTTGGTATATGAAATATTTTGACGGTTTTATGGCAGAAAGAGAAGGTTGGAAGTAAGGGACCCCACCAAATAGGGGGTCCTGATCTACCAGAGCACAAGAGACAGGTGAGGACATTGAAAAGGCAGTGGATGGAAAGGAAGGCAGAGAAAAGGAGAAGGAGCAAGGAGGAAAGTGCTGCAGTAGCAGAGAAGGCAGCCAGGAAGGATGTTAAGAGATTTTTGGCAGATGGTGATGAGGATCTGGAATTGGAGAGAAGTGGTGATGAAGATGAGTTTGTTCCTGAAGTTGAGCTCTTCCCTCAAACTGACCCTGAGCCAGCAGCTTCGGCTCGGCAAAGGTACAGAAAAACTATGATGAGATTCAAAACATTGCCCTTGCTAGTGTAAGGTATGGCATAGGGCTCAGGCCAACTGCAGCGATAGCAACAGCAGCTCTGATTGACGCAGGAATCATCACAGAAGACAATACAAGTAAAGTGATTGATAAGAGCAAGGTCAAGAGAGCACAGGAGAAGTTGATGAGAGAGCTGGGGGAACAGTTCGAGAAGAAGTGCAGGGAGGAGGGGGGGATCTCTTGCATCCTCTTTGATGGGCGGATTGACCTGACCAATGTGATGATGGAAGCTGAGGGCAGTGACCAATCTTTTCCCGCAAAGATCAAGGAAGAACACTATAGTGTTGTTAGTGAGCCTGGCAGCTACTATCTGTTCCACTTTACCCCAGAGAAAGCAACTAAAGAGGAGTCACATGCGGAGAAGATTGCTAAGGTCCTGTTTGCCTGGCTGAAAGAGAGGGGTTATGATAAGACCTTGTTGGCCATTGGAGGAGACTCAACAAATGTCAACACTGGTGTGAAAGCTGGAGTAATGCGGAAGCTGGAGCTGCACCTGGGGAGAAAGCTGGTCTGGTTGGTGTGCTACCTGCACACTGTTGAATTTCCCCTGCGCGATCTCATTGTTGACCTTGATGGCCCTACTCTGTCAGACAAAAAATTCTCCGGGCCAATAGGAAAGCTTCTTGATTCTGCTACAGACTTTGATATCAATCCAAACTTCACCCGAATCTCTGTTGGCCCTCCACTGATCAAGCTTCCTGACAAGGTCATTCAAGATCTCTCAACTGATCAATACTATGGCTATAAAATTGTCTGTGCAGTCAGGGATGGAGTACTTCCTGCAGGGCTGGCTCTGTTAGAGATAGGACCAGTAAACCACAGCCGCTGGCTCACCACAGCGAACAGACTTCTCAGGCTCTGGGTGTCAAAGCACGGACTTAAAGGAAAGAACCTGAAGATTCTGCAATTCATTGTGGAATTCATCATTGGAGTGTATTACCCATGTTGGTTCAACGTGAAGGTCAAGCACTCCTGGATCGAAGGGCCTAGGCACATCCTCTTTCAGCTGGACTGCCTCAAGTCCCAGAGAAAGGAGGTGCTGGATATTGTGATGCCAACTCTGAGAAGATCTGCTTGGTATGCCCACAGTGAAGTCATCCTCCAAACACTACTCTGCTCTGAGGATCAGAAGGAGAGGATTGAAGGGGTGGAGAGAATCCTGGCCATCAGGGGAGAGGGGGACCCGGACACTCAGCTGGGGGACTCCTCTGTTAGGAGCAGAAGGACACCTGACATCAATTGTGATGCTTCCAGCATCGGTGACTTGATCAGCTGGTCAGAAGGTGTGTCAGAGCCACCTCTCACCTGCTCTCTAAGCACCTCAGAGGTGAAAAACTTCATCAACACCCTCATGGAGGTGCGCAACTGGCCTTGCCACACACAAAGCATTGAGAGGGTTGTTAAAATGGTGACTGAGGCTTCTGCTAAGTACTTCTCACAGGAAAAGAGGGATGGAGGGATCAGGGCTCAGGAGACCAGCAGGAAGCTAATGTCCAAGTCTGAGTCAAAGCAGGATTTGTGCAACCTGGCAAAGTTCAAGATGTCAGGAGAATGATCTTTGTAATTATATCCAGTGATATACATGCAGTTCACCTATTAATAAATATATGTAAAGTTGATTTGGCCTTGTCAATATAAATGATTTACCTTATATCTTTTAATAAATTATAAAGGGGTTCAAAAGGGTAAAATTGGCAATTTAGAAATACAAAATGATGTAGGTTAGAGTTATCCTATCCAAAAAATAAGCTCATATTTGAATTCCCCATGTAAAAACACATAATTTAGACACCCCTGATGGTAGGATTTCCTTCAGATTCATGTTGTCACCTGAGTACGACCCGCCCTAGTGGGGCAGGTACCGGTACCGCACGGCGCCCCAGGGCTATATCGCCTCTGGTGATGGCTATTCGAGACGTTACGACGAAATAGTATCCGACGTTCCAAACAAAACCAAATGTATCGACGATACGCTGCTCTGGTCGGACGACCTGAGACAAAGTTTCTTCCAAGCAGCCAACTGGCTTGACATCTGCGGTAGACACGGCATCACGCTGAACCCTGAGAAGTTTGTATTTGGACAAGACACTGTGGAGTTTGCTGGCTTCGAAATCACACTCGACAAAGTATGACCCTGCGAGAAGTATCTGCAGGCCATCCGTGACTTTCCTACATCAAAGAACATAACCGACATTCGCTCATGGTTTGGGCTAATTAACCAGGTGGCGTATGCTTTCGCTATGGCAAAGAGAATGATACCTTTTCGCCAACTCTTGAAGCCTGGCACGCCCTTCCGATGGGATGATCAACTCAACAATCTGTTTGAAGAGTCGAAGGTGGTGATCATCAGTGAGATCGAGGAGGGTGTAAGTATATTTGACAAAACAAAGCCGACCTGTCTTGCGACCGATTGGTCGAAGTCAGGGATCGGATTCTGGCTATCCCAGAAGCACTGTGAATGTCCTGGTGCTGAACCCTTTTGCTGCGGCACTGGTTGGATGGTCACCCTCGTTGGCAGTCGCTTCACCCACCCCGCCGAGTCACGCTACGCGCCGATCGAGGGGGAGGCTCTGGCAGTCGCTGACGCACTGGACAAAGCCAGGTACTTCGTCCTCGGCTGCGATGACTTCATCATCGCGGTTGACCACAAACCGCTGCTGAAGGTGTTTGGCGACAGGTCGCTGGAAGACTTACCGAATGCTCGACTGAGAAATCTGAAGGAGAAGACTCTCCGCTACAGATTTCGTATGATCCATGTACCTGGTGCGAGGCATCGCGCTGCTGACGCTACGTCCCGCCACCCCACCGGCGACCGCCAACTGAAAAGATGCTCCTGGCAGACGACATCTCCGCTAGTAGCCAAGACGCTGTTGCTGATGATGACCTACCGTCGGCAGCTGCTCTGCGCCACTCATTCTTAGCTGGCATACGCACAGAGGGAACGGCTGCGTACAACGACGAAGCCTTCGACGATGAGGTTATGGCCTCCGCGATCTCAGCTCTGAACACGCTGCAGTCCGTTACCTGGGACCGGGTAAGATTGGCGACGAGCAGCGACCAACAAATGACAGAGCTCGTCTCGATAATCGAGTTAGGCATGCCTGACTTCCGTCACGAGCTCCCACCCCCACTCAGAGAATATTACCAATTCCGAGAGAATATGTACACGGTGGACGGCGTCGTAATATTCAAAAATTGTGTTGTGATCCCTCCCTCTCTCCGGCAGGATGTACTGAACGCGCTCCACGCAGCCCACCAGGGCGTATCGTCGATGGTCGCGAGGGCTGAGGTGTCCGTGTTCTGGCCCGGCATCACCCCTGCTATCACTACCCTCAGGAACAGTTGCAACCATTGCAACCGTATGGCACCTTCGCAGCCCAGTGCTCCTCCAGTTCCTCCGGTGTCCCCCGTCTACCCTCTACAGCGCATCTGTGCCGATTAGTTCCACTATAAAGGTACCAACTACCTGGTGATCGTCGACAGGTACTCAAACTGGCCGATTGTGGGGAGGACCACGGATGGCGCCAGAGGCCTCATCAACAGCCTGCGTAGGATGTTCGTGACTTATGGCATCTGCGACGAACTGTCATCTGACGGCGGCCCTGAGTTCACATCCACGGCTACTCGTCACTTCCTGGGGAACTGGGGCGTACGCCACCGTCTGGCTCCGGTAGCTTTTCCACATTCAAACTGCAGAGCCGAAGTTGGCGTGAAAACAGCGAAACGACTGATCACAGACAACACAGGACCGAACGGTGAGCTCGATACAGACGCTTTCCAGCGAGCCATGCTACAATACCGCAACACGCCTGACAAAGATAACAAGCTGTCTCCCGCTATGTGTGTGTTCGGCCGTCCGATCAAAGATTTCATCCCGATCGTACCCGGAAGGTACAAGCCACACGATACCTGGTTCGGGACGTTGGCGGCGAGGGAGGATGCCTTGCGGAACAGGCACATGAGAGCCACTGAATACTGGTCCGAGCACACCAGACGGTTACCCTCACTCGTGGTCGGAGACAGGGTCAGAATCCAGAACCAGATCGGCCCCAACCCCAGGAAATGGGACAAGACTGGCCTGGTAATAGAAGTGCGACAGTTCGATCAATACGTGGTGAAGGTTGACGGTTCAGGCAGAGTGACACTGCGAAACAGAAAATTTCTGAGGAAATACGTGCCCGTCCAACCGCACAGACGCCGCCTCACCATCGGGGGCAACTCCCACCTTCACCTCTCCAGCCCTGCGCCCGGATCGGGGCAGTGCGCGACCTCATCCCCAAAACCACGTATGGACGACTCCCGCCTTCACCTCTCCAGCCCTGCGCCAGAATTGGAGCAGTGCGCAACCTCACCCCGAAACCACGCTCCCCGTCCGCAGTCAAGCGATCATCCCCTACCGCCCACCAACCGGCTGGCAACGTAACCTCACCGACCAGCCCCACATCACTTCCACTGCACACCCCACCACGAGGCCTGCCATCCAGACCAGCTGCGCACCCTTAGCAGTGCCCACCAACACCGTCCCTGGCACCCATTGAGCTCTTCCAGCAACGAGATTCCTCGCAACCTGCTGCTCCAAGTGCTGCGTCCAGGTGTCCCGCTTCTCCAACCGATGCCCCTGCCGTCAGACGCTCCGGACGCGAGAGGAAGACACCTTCATGGCAGAACGATTACGATATGACGAACACGCTACATACTACATGAACAACCCCCTCTCGCCATCGACACCCATACCCTGTACCACACTACTACATATATAACAGTCTTTGTTCCCCTTTTTTTCATTATACTATATCAAAGACTCGGGGGGAGATAAAGAATATTCATTATTATTGATTAGTGTCTTCATGTTGATGCCTTTATTTTTCATGTATGTGTTTATGTTTTGTTTGTATGTTTCAGAGTTCCATCATTGTTTAGCGTTATGGATATTGGTCAATAAACGTAATAACAAAAAGTGGAATCTTATTTACTGGAGATTCTTGTCTAGTGCCACTTCATTCAAGTAAGCGAACAACGATTCAGATACATCACTTGCTTTTCCAGATTTAGGGCTCAAATGGTTAAGGTATTCTCCACCAGGCTCACTCAATAGTACGAGGAAGTAGATTTAGGCGTACGCGTAACTAAAGATTTAAAGGTTAGGAACCAGTGCCTGGAGTCTTGCGCAAAAGCTAATAGGATGTTAGGCTTCATAGCGCGTAATTTCGAATTTAAATCGAAGGATATTATATTGCCCCTTTACAAGTCCCTAGTCAGGCCTCATTTGGAATATGCCGTTCAGTTTTGGTGCCCGTACTTGCGTGAGGATATTGATAGGTTAGAAAGGGTTCAGCGTCGTGCCACGATAACTTATTCCGGCATTGCGCAATAAGCCTTATGAAGATAGGATTAAAGTGTTAGACTTGTATTCACTCGAAACTAGGAGATTAAGGGGGGAGCTTATTGAAGTTTTCAAAATCGTTAATAACATCGATAACGTAAATTTTGACAAATTGTTCACTTTCGATAATAGTAATACTCGCAATAACGGATTCAAGTTGCGTGGCAGACGTTTCATTACTAATATCGCTAAAAACTTCTTTACGTTTAAAGTAATTGATAAATGGAATAATCTTCCCGCGTCAGTCGTTCATTCTACCAGCGTTAATGTGTTTAAGAACCGTCTTGACAGACATTTTAAAAATATTAACGTTGTTTAAAATTAAAAAAGAAAGTTAACAACAGGAGCTCTGGTGGTGGTGCTCGAGGATGAGTCTGTTGACGATGAATGCCAGCTTGTGACATGCCAGCGTGATGCCAGCAAAAAAAAAAAAAAAAAAAAAAAAATTAGACTAACACGAATGTAGATGTAGCTCATAGCGTAAACTAACCCACTTTTTGTTTAACTTTACCTACTTTTTTTTTTTTTCTTATCCTCCTTACTTTGCATGTCTCTAACTCTTTTCTTGCATGTTTGTAGTTTGCATGGTATGACAGTGAGTTAAGACTGTGTTTGCATGGTTTGTAAGCGTTCTTATTTTACTTCTTTTCATCTTTCACCCCTCTCCTATATTCTCCGACTATTTTTCTGACTTGTCGGCAGTGGCCGGCGGATGATGATGGTGAGACTTTTTCCCTCTTTTTCTGAATGAATGTTAACCCACGAATGATAGGTGTTGCTCCTTACTTAACCCCTTATTCTCCTCTCTTCTCTTAACCCCCTACTCTCTCCTTTCTCTCGGGCTAGCCTTAGAGTGGATCTTAGGGTCTTTGTTAGCCTTAGCTTCTGTAGATCTGTAGATCACCATAACTTTCTGCAGCTTCAACTTGTAATGTTTTTCTCAATTTCTGTCTCTCTCTTCTCACCTTCGATCAATAAAAAAGTCACTGTCTTTTTCGGTAATGATACCCAAATCCACCAAAGCAGCTGAAGCAATGGCCGATACAGCCCTATCTGAAACACCAAATCTGTCGGCTTCCATGGCGAGATTGGGTAAAGGGGCTCTCATTTGAATGTTGGAGCATTCATATTCAGACTCAGTTGTTGAACTTTCTTCGGTACTAGAGAGATCAGTATTAGTATCAGGTGAAAGCACATCATCAGTGACTACCTTTTCGAATTCTTCATGCATGATTATTTTTCTTCGCTTACTTCCTTGTTGCTCCTTCAACTTTCTTGCATTTGTTTTTGCTATAGATCTTGAAAGGGTAACATCCACACCTCCAATCACCATATTTCGCATAGTCCTCTGATCTTCAAGGAATTCCAGTTCTTCTTTGGGTATTTTTGATTTTTTTGGACAAATACAAATAATATGTTTTTCTTTACATCTGCTTTTTCGGCAGCCAAAATGTTGGTGCGAAACGAAGTTGCATTTACAGGCACAGATGTCAAAGAGTTCTACCAATGATTTTTTGAACAATTCAATAAGCTTCGCACTGCTTTTGGATCGATTGAGTTGCGTAACCTTGTCGGTAAAGCGTTTCAGCTTAGTAATTATGGATTTTTTACTCATTGAGGGTATTGATGAACGTTTCCACACTTCGACCAATGCTTCTGCTATCGTTTCGAGAATATCATTATTTGTCAATTTTGCAGATGAGCCTTCCTTCAGTAGAAAATATCTTCCAACCTGCATATTAGAGGGTAAGACATTATGTGGCAATTCACTTGGAATTCCGAACAGAAAATGTTGCTTCATCGACTGTCTAGTTCAGTGGTCGGCGAACTTTTTTGGGTATTACCCCAAAATATATTTGAGGACGTAATCAGGACGTAAATTCGTAATATTCTAAAATTTAGAATAACGCCACATTTATGTAACAAAATAAAATAAAAATATACGAAAAAAATATCAGCACAAAGTGTCTCTCATACCGCACGCATTACCCCCAAAAGTTTTAAATTTACCCCATTTGGGTAATTTACCCCTGTTCCCCGACCACTGGTCTAGTTAGTAGGAATTTTGCCATATTTAGATCTGAGGTTAAATTTCTACAGAAATATCACATTATGAAAATCTGAAAAAATACAAAACACGGAATTAGTTAAAACAAATTATATATAAGCTCTAAAACTAAAATGTAAACGTATTTTACTCAATAGTCTTTGTAGCCCCCATACTACAATATGCAGCGTGCGGCTCCTACCCCCATCCCTTATCAGCCATATGCAAGATGTCATTGACCTCGAGTGAGACTGATGTTTAGATAAGCGTCTGTATGTTCTTAAGTAGTTGGTGATTAATAAGTATCGCTTGTGTTGTGCGAATATATTTACTCGTTATCATAGTTATAACCAAATAACGCACAATATAACGCGATATCTTCTCTCAAAAACCGATAGATATTATACTAGGAGGCTTTCAAAATATTACTTTCCGCCATTTTGTTTTCGGCAAAAATGCGGCGGGTGGAGAGTCCTAAAAAGAAAATATTATCTTTTCAGAACTTCTAGAGGGTCAATACACCAAATCATGAGTGAGGCAAGACGGTTTAATATTTTCACTCCACCCTACTATACAATTTCTACAGACACGAACAGAATATACAGTTGGTCTGGAGGTAATAAGATGGAATTTAACACCAAGAAATTTCAACTGTCAAGGTACGGAAGAAGGGAGGAACTAAAATCCATGAAATACTATATCCCCAAATGGACAAGAAATTCAGGAAAACTCTGAAACAAAAGATTTAGGAACTGTAATGACTGATAACGCGAAATCTGAAATACAAAATAAGATAGCAGTAAACAAAACAAAAAGAATGACTGGACAGATACTGGGAACCTTTAAAAGAAGGCAGAGCTGCCGAGAGGGCGGGGAAGCCGGAATAAATCCCCTGAGCCCGGACCTCTAGGGGGCCCGGAAAGAGGGGGGGGGGCTAAAATCAATCTAAAAATATTAATAAAGCAATTGATTAAATAACAGAGCGGAAATATAATTAATGAACATACCTTTTATAGAGATTATCATAGTCAAACTGAAACAGATAAAATATTATCTGCGGTCCACCAATGCCCAAGACCGACTGACAGATCTGGGAACCATTGTAACTGAAAGCCAGTTAGCCCGTACTTTAAATTTCATCAGAATCATTTACCACTTTGCTAGAGAGAAGGTAAAGAAAGTACACTTCTAATTATGAAAATCTTGCAGTAAACAATTGTCTTGCCTGCATGGACTGGTACTGCTTTGTAAATTGTATGGTGATAGAATTAATATAATTGATTTGAAAAATAAAATGGTAATTTCCTTCTGAGTTGTTTATTCATACTGTATGTTTTGAATAGTGACTTGGACATATAATCAATTTGCTTGTTATGTACACAAAAAACATTCATAATATCATAATAAAATACTGAGTAAACAGGGTAGCCCACATACCAATCCTTCCCCGGGGCCCGTGACAGGTCTCGGCGGCCCTGAAAGAAGCGATAGGAATATAATGAGTCCTCTATTGAAAGCAGTGATCATACACAAGTTGGAATACTGCTCGTTCTTAATATCCCCATATAAAAAAAAAAGACATTTGTCAACTAGAAGAGATTCAGAGAAGCTTCACGGCCAAGATCAATGGATGCAAATAACTAAATTGCTGGGAAAGGTTACGTGAATTAGATTTATATTTGCTGGAAAGAAGAGAGAGGTACACCATTATTTACACTTGGGAAAATAATGGAGGACTAATCCCTAATCTTACTTTGAACTCTATAACCATTCAAATAACAGTGAAAAGTAGGAAAAGAAGAATGTGTCGTGTTCCCAAATTAAAGACTGGACAGGGAACATCCTCAACCCTGAAGGAAAATAGTTTAGTTGTGAGAGGACCAAGACTGTTCAACCAGTTGCTCAAGGAACTAAGGAACACGAGTGTAGTGGTGGCTGTCTTCAAAAAAAGACTAGACGCCTGGCTCATGACAATTCCAGATGAGCAGGCAGTACCTGGCTATGTGAAGTGGAGAGCGCAAGAAACCAACTCTTTACTTCACCAGGCCAACTCAAGAGGAGGGGCAACAAGCCTAACCTCCGTGAAATGAGGAATCATTGCACGGAACATCTAAAAGGTCGGAAAGTATATATATATATATATATATATATATATATATATATATATATATATATATATATATGCATTTAACTGCAATGACCACGCAGTATATAAATGAATAGAAACAACGTAAGTAATAAGGAGCGTCTCTGCACACGGGGAAGAGACGCTCCTTATTACTTACGTCGTTTCTATTCATATATATATATATATATATATATATATATATATATATATATATAAAATATATATAATATAATATACCGGGTGTCCCATTCGAAATGAAACAACTTTGAAACTGTAATTTTTATAAAGTGTTAATGTGAGAATGTTGAAACTTTGCCAGTTACTACACCATATGCATAAGTTCTTGTCATAATGTTTTTTGTTTGTTTCAGATTCAATTATGTTTACCCCACAAGAAAAAACGAAATGTGTGTTATGGATGGCTGAGTTGAAGTCCCCTTCTCTGGTGCAACGGCGATTCCGTACAACCTTTCACAAGGAACTACCCAGCAGAGGAGACCTATACGCATGGACCAAGAAATTTGAGGAGACTGGCAGTGTTATAAAGGAACACTCTGGAGGGCGAACAAGATCGGAAGATGATGTTGAACGAATACGCGGCGCCTTTGGTAGTAGCCCGAGAAAGTCCATCCGTCGTGCCAGTGTCGAACTGCAAATTCCTCGTTCAACTGAAAGAGCGCATCACAGAAGCGGTGGACTCTGTAACCCCTGAGATGCTAGTCAACGTGTGAAGGGAAATTGAGTACCGTTGCGACCTGGTCCGTGCTACAAATGATGCACATATTGAATGCATAGAATAAAGAACTCTAATGTATCTAAATGTTATAATTCACATATATCATATGAAACTTTATGACATTGACTATTTACTGTGTGAATATTACATTGTTTGCATCATTCAATAAAAAATTATAAGGTTTCAAAGTTGTTTCATTTCGAATGGGGCACCCGGTATATTAGAAAATCACAATAACTGTAGATTGGTTTTAATACCCAAGAAGGGTTCATCCTCGCGCAAGAAAACGTCCTAAGTCCGACATCATACTACTAAACCATCCAAGAAGCTAGAAAAACTTTCTCTCAAGTTTAGCTTTTCGAGCTCAATCAATCAATCAAGTGTGTGTGCTGCCGAAAATGAAAATAGTTTCGTAACTTTATGGACAGGTGTAAGCATCGACATCTTACAGTTTTAGGTCTTATGAAGATATGGAGACAAGAGCCTAAATAAAATAAAAAATAAAAACTTTTACCAACATACAGAAATAACAAGACTAATAAAAATAAAACCAACAAGAGGTAGTCTCATCAAAGACTTTCATAACCTGGCATACACCGAAAATCACGTCATTCAGAAACGATTGATCGGGTCTATTGAGATGACCAGGAAAACGTTTCATAGAGATCTGCCACTGTGCTCCGAAACAGTCGTAACAAAATAAAAATGCAAAGTTGCAACGTCCACAAAACAAAGTAAAGAAAACTATCACATTACTATTGGCAAGCATACAAGGTTTGTGACCAAAGATTTCTTACATAAAATTATCTATCTAAAAGAATTAAGCTATGGGGAAGACATAAATGCGGACATGGCATGCTTAACGGAGACACACTTTACTGCAAGAAAAATATGAAAACTGAAAGTACTGTATTAGTTAATTAATGATGGGGAAATACAGTGTTATTTTTTATTTTATTAGGTTCAGAATCCCAGCTGAGCCGTGAACGGCCAAGCTCTGAAGAGCCAGTTTAACCTACAGCCCAAGTTAAGCTAGACTAAAAACTTACAGACTTGGAGTTCCTATTAGGTCCTACCTCAGGGTTGCTGACTCGATGTGGGCCTACCTTAGGCCTCGGTTGCATAAAATTAAAATAAAAAACAAAAGGGGCACTATTTATGGTCTTCTTTCTAAACCTTGCAACAACAACACAACCTGCACTATTGCACGATGCAACAATCTTGTGTCTAAACAACCAAACTTAATTACAAGAGAGCCCTCTATAAGACCACGCCCTGTAAGTGCCGCATTCAACAAGCGAATAGGAAGGACGCGCAGTGCCCAAAAAAAATGACGCCACAAGAGTGCCCAAACAATGATGCCACAAGAGACCCAAAATGCTAGCTCTAAATTAAGTGAATTTTTCACTAACCTTACAATTATGAGATGGATATATATACGCCTTAACTTAATATATACAAGCAATGCTACATCAATCAGCTTAGTCATCATATCGCCTTGGGACAACAATGGCTCTTCCTTTTCTAGATTTTCTAACATACAGAGAGGTAAAGAATATGGAATGTACGCCTCCATGCCCGAGAGAACCACTTCCGTGATGAGCTCAGGGCACTCGGAGAGGCCTCGACCACAGAAGCAGTTATCATTGTATGGGAAATCAAAGTAGTACTGCCTAGCGACTTCCCAATCGGCGGCACCAGAGTTTCCAGAATGCCAGAGACGCCTCCTCTTCAGAGGATCCAAAGGTCGAATTGGAAGGAGAGGACAGGAAACAGATATAAGATTGTGGTTAGAGGAGCCCAATGGAGAAAAAGTTTGACAGAGTAAAAAGAAGGATGAGTGGTAAGAAATAAATCCAGAATGTTGCGCCTATCTCCAAGGCGATCGCGGATACGTGTAGGGTGCTGTACAATCTACTGTAGGTCATTCAGGACGGAGAAGTTGTAAACTAATCGAAGAGATGTCAGTGAAATGGGAGGAAAGCCAAAAATGATGGTGAACATTGAAATCACTTTAAATGTAGATTTCAGCGAAAGGAAAGTGGAATAAAGAGTTTTTGATAGTCAGTAGAATTAGGAGAAAGGTAGACAACGCAGATGTATTTAGTTTGGGACTGACACGTAAGCATCTTTGGGATAAAATTGAGTATAAAGTAGATGGGTACAGAAAAGGGATTGTTGTTAGTCGTCTCAAACACTCTAGTTTCAGTGAGGAGAAGGTGAGGTTTAGAGGAAAAGAGATAGTGTTCAACAGATTGGATATTTGAGGAAAGACCACGACTGTTGCAGAAGTTTATGAAAAGTGAATCAGATAGACAGAGGCCCAGGATATCTCGAATGGGTAGTAGCAGAACCAGCCCCGCTGCCCGGGTCTGCGTTCCCGATACTGGCAGGGGGGTAGCTAGAAGTGGAGATATTTATGGTCCCCTTCCCAGCGGCAAGGGACTCCGAGGTACTTAAAAACGATGTCACTTTTTTATTTTCAAGAGATTGTGTAGTGAGGAATAGAGGGAGAAATGCATGTTTGAGAGCATGCTGGACTGCTCACAGAGTAGATGAGCCAGAAAAAATCAGCTAAGGAGGACAGTGACAGGAGAAACGGGACTTCCAGCACTCTCCGTCTCCTGCCTAACGGAGTACTTCCCTGGTCGATTCGTGTCTACAGTTTTCTCCATTAATGCTAATTAACATAACATTACTAAAATTAATACAGTTCATACAATTAATACAAGACTTTTTGGCATGAATTGTTTTTTATTCGAATGACACAAAATAACGATTAAACTTTGCAGAGAAATTAAAGTAATACAATATGTAAGAAACTTTAAATTATTGAACGAGATTATTTTTACAGTAATTTGCATTCCTTCTTTATGATTTATAAACCAATGAAAATACTCTAATTTATCTGCATTTAGAAGTGATTCCAAAAAAAAAAAATACTGTATGTCAAGTTTCATATACAAATGCGTTTTCACTAAATAAATATTTACTAAATTTATATATGTGTAAATTTATTTATGTTTCATAAAAGAAAACCTTCAATTATCACTGAAATAATGCATTTATAGTATAATGGGATCACTTTAACATGTTGCTTCCCAAAGCATTCAGGAAGCAATATGTTAAAGTGATTAACACTGGGAAGCAATATGTTAAAGAGAGAAAGGTTGGTTGGTTAGAAAGAGGTTGGTAATCTAGGCTAACTAACAAAAATATCACGACCTAACCTAACCAATCGTCAAGGGCGTACAGTTGACCTAACGATTGGTTAGGTTAGGTCGTGATATTTTCGTTAGTTAGCCTTATAAGGCTAACTAAAGAAGCCTGGGGGCCCTGATCTTCAGGTGATCCAAATATTTTACATTCACAAAAAATGGCAAAATATAATAAGTTAAGTTGTCCATAAATTTAAATTTTCTCGACTAGCTAATCTCTAAATATTATAAACTATTGTAATGTAACTGTAATTGGTTGTGTAATGTCTATTTTTGGGAAGCAATATGTTAAAGTGATTAACACTGGGAAGCATTATGTTAAAGTGATCCGTATAATGGCCTTAGGTTATGGTAGCCTAAGGCTATTCACTACTACACCTGAAAATTAATAAATCCTGAAAAAAAAAGTTAGTTTAAATCGAAAGTTTCACTAAACTTATCAATCGTTTTTAGCTAAGCACTGAATTTTGAGTAAGGTAATACTGTACCTGTACAGTAATTAGTTGGCATGCATATTCACATGTGGTAGACCGTGATGAAACACCAATAGGATTTCTACAAACAGCCACAGAAGAATTAATTCCAATGGGAAACAATATACAACTTTTAATACTTGAATAATAATTACCTTGATGATGCGGATAAGCTATACTTTAAAGCAGTTTTGTAAACTTTCTCGCGATCCAGTGGAAGAAAAACACTTATACCTGCGACCTAAAAAAAATATCCCAACTGTTTTCATAAAATCACAATAAAGAGCAATACATGCTAGCTTTAACCACTTTATTTCAAGTAATAACTAGACATCGAAGTTACTTGAAAAACATTTCAAATGCAGTATTAAGTACAGTAAATAAAAAAAATTAAGTTTAATGTGACGGGTGGACCTGCCTGCTATTCATCATCTCGTCCTAATTTGGATCAGATGAAAGTGCTATCTGCATGTTAGATGAGCTGTAGTCTCGGTTCCTTTCTCTTGTTCTTAAGCTTATCACAGCTCGCACATGTCGGTTGTTGTGAGCAGCAGCAGCAACAGAACACTAATCTTACTTAATGGTGGATATTCCTTGAAAACACTGATCCGAAACGATGACAAACTTGTGGCGTGTTTCCAGTTTGCTATCACAAGCTAGTTACAGTATTTTCTTGCTCAAGCGTGCTCAATACGGACACAACTTTCAGATATTCGACGTCTTTCCAAATAAAAATGAGGCAATTCATTTCAAATAACCGTTTTATAGAAAATTTTCTATATCTAGTGACCCAGTGATTAATATTTCACGGCCTTACCTTGAACACCACTGCCTTAGAAAGAGGATCTACAGTCAGAGATGGGCAGTATTTAAATACATATTTAAATACGTTTGTATTGTAATACTTGTATTTATAAATACTTTTTCGGTGTGTATTTAAATACTTTGAAAGAGTATTTGTTATTTGAAAATACATATTTTTAAATACATTTCTTAGCCTCAACTGTCAGATAACAATTTGCGCTCTGAAACAAAATACAAAATCTTTCTAATCATCTGCCAACTCTGTTCCTTAGGCTTATCCTGGCGTCAAATCAGATGGGTTAGGTTTTCAGCTCTTACAGTTGCAAGAACAGTAGTCTTCATTATGTTCTCTTTTAGAAAAAAATGGATAGCACAGATTTTACTATCAAAGCATACGAAGCGGTCAATACCATATATTTTGGAGGAGATTATGTTAATATAAAAAATTATATCAAAAAGCGTTTGCAAACAAATGATATCAAGGATATAATTTTGATGACCAGGAATGCTCTGTCTCCATTATACGTTCTACTAAAAAACTGTTAACCTACCTCAACATCAGTCGAAAGAAGTTTTTCGATTCTTCGAAAACTCCTAGCCAAAGACAAACTTCAAATCCGAAAATGTTAAAAACTATATTGCGGTTCTGAAAAAACTATATAGGGCTATGGGTTGATTGCCTGATACCCTCATCCGTTGGAAATTTCCAGCAGATTTGAGTGGAGAGTTACCGACAAAAGCCCTATGTGTTTTCGTTAGTTTGTTATGAATATGTAGGTCTTTAAAGGACCTCTTTATATTTAATTGTTTATGGTAATTTAACGTCGGGATTTTAGATGCCTATATGTGAACGAAAATAAATTGTCCCACCTTCTTTTTGCTGGGCCTTAGTTTGCTTCGATGTAGGGCGTCGCGATCTTTTTCGGTGTAGGGCCGCCACGATGGAGTTACGCGATGAGTTAACTTGATGTAATTAATATAGACAGTCACAATATAAACACTTGAAGGTATAGGCCTATCCTATCTGTAGTTATTAAGTTTATTATAAGGAATTCACTCAGAACTTTAGGGAAGACAAAAGCACATCTTCCCTGTTTAAAGCGTTCGCTGTACATAAACAGCTCCGAGAGCCGTTCCTATATTCGCGTTGTATTTTCATTATTTGCTGATCTGGCAAAGTTTTGTTTGGTCTACTTCTCTCTTGAAGACTAAACAATAAATTGGGTTTTCTTGTTGCTATGTGAGACTCGATGCATACATACCAGGATTCTTTGTACGTATGGCAATTATTTCATTCCCTATAGGCTATGTCGCCAATCCCGAGGCAATTTTGTATAGATATTTAATTCAATTAATTAATAATTTATATTTAATTATGAAATAAAGGTACCACATATGATACTATGTTGTGAGCGCGTATAATTTTTCCATAGCGGTGTTGTATAATGCAGATGTGAAATAATTGAATTTAAAGATAACGGACTGCATGTGGAGTATTGTATAATATATTAGTTTTATCTATCAATCTATAAGTAGATTATACAATTTATCACTAAAATTACACAACTAAGTTTGTAATCACGAAAATTGCTTTACAATAAGTCAAATTAGACAATTTAATGGTACATATTTATTAGGTCAATAAAGTCAATTTTGTTTTTGTTTTTTGGTCAATAAAAAATTGCCCTACTTATGAGTTATGCATATATGTTTATAAAGTCTAATAGATGATAATATCAATAAACTAATGTTACCAAGAGATAGGTTTTAGAAAAAATTCTGGCATGATATAGTTTGATAAGTATTTAAAAATGTATTTGAAATGTATTTAAATACATTTTCGATGTAATGTATTTAGTATTTAAATAAATTTTGAAAATATGTAATGTATTTGGTATTTAAATACTTCAAGGAAGTAATGTATTTAGTATTTAATTACATTTAAAGTATTTTGTGCCCATCTCTGCCTACACTTCAATCTTGAATCATAACTCGACCAGAAAAACTTCGAGGAAGTACCTAAATTGCCGAAATACGAAGCCATCAAAGCCGAGCCGGGATAAAACATGCAACCTAGAGAAGACCAAAGCCGAAGTAGATGAATGGCGTTAAAGAGCGAACCAACCAAACACGCGATACAATACTTTTATGCTAGAGTTAATACGAAGTAAATAAGATTCCACTTAACACATGAACAAAGTCTCGCAAAGACCGACTTCTTTAGTAGTTTAATTTGGATGGGTGACATCCTCCGCGTTTGAGTGATATAGTGATCCGTAGATGGCTCGAATACCACGTAAAGCTGTAGGTCCCTTCCGCCACATGTTGACCTTCCCCTTACGGAGGAAGTTAACCTCATACCATATTATAATTGAAAGACTAAAATAAATTTCAGTACAATGGCAGGAAGAACAGAAGTGCTCCAACTGGGGTTCAACTTCTTAATGGAAGGAATAAAATAAATTCGAAAAATAATTTTAATTTCGTAGTAATTTTCATTTCTGACTTAGGAAACAATAAATAAAAGGAAAATATAAAGTGGTTTCTTGGAGGCAAATAAATCTGGCCAGAATTTAAAACCATTAACATCAATTTTTTATATATAAAAAAAAAATTATATATATATATATATATTATTTTTAACACCAAATGTTTATGGAATAAAAATATTTGAGTTTATATTAAATATAATTATAAATTTCATCTGGATACATTTATTATTAAAGTTCAGATATGTAAATTTTATTGAAAAAATTCCGATTGATACATAAGGAACTATGGTACATTATTATTATTATTATTATTATGTTGCCGCTTAATAAATATAAATCTAGAACAAAATATATATATTACGATAAATATCTATCTTCCATATACACACATATTTATATAATTACATATATCTACAGAATACAATTACTATTATACAGTTAGAGAAATGATGGATAGATCTTTATATATTTACAATTTTTAAGGTTCCTTCATTCATTTACAAGGAATATACAGTGGCATTGATTTCGTAAAATATAGACAAATTTACAAGTTTACAGTTTTATATCATTATGTTGATAAACTATTTACAAATTAACAGGGTTAAAATTACCTATATTTTTGTTAAATAAATTATACTACAGTGTGTATTGGGATGAAAAACTGGATTCTAGGCGTGGCTTTTGCGGTAAAAGTACGCTCACTTCTCTCGTGGGATAAATGTTAGTTTATTTTGAAAAGCTACACACATTCTTACTTGAAGGGTATTCTTTAACAAATACTGTAATGTCTTAAATAAGCACAGGTATCCTATACTGTAATCCTATTCAGGTTCTAAGATAGAGAAATTTCTCTAATCTGAATACGACAAGATAGGTATGAATAGGTTTAGTAGTTGATTGACGAAACTTCTAAGTTATTAGCCTTTGTTCAGAAGTAACTGGAATAAGTTACGAGTTCAGTTACTGGGAATTTTCATTTACCACATTTCTTACCCTATTTTCACTTTAACCCTTTAAGGACTGAAGGTACAAATTGCTAACGTTTGAAATACAAGCATTCATAACTTAACCCTACAAAAAATTTAGGGCTTAAAGGGTTAACGCGTGTTCAGTGAAATAAAATCAAAGCCAGAACAACACGCAAGGATTTTCGAATCACGTTTTATTGGAGGAATGGCAAGCATATTTACAAATAGGCTTGCGACTTCTTTATTTGGCTTTGAACGACAGAATACGACCCAGTATTGCAAAAGTTCGTAAACGATAGTCTAATGACCTCTTGAAACTAGCAGAAACACCCGTTTTCACAAAATTAAGTATAGATTTGGATGGGACTTATCACAATACTAAATTACACCATTTGAGAAGACGAGAGTAATGGCTATCAAGTTTCATAAAATTATAAACTTCACTTGATATATACTACTGTGAAACACTTATAATATACAATTCACTGCCAATATAGTTATTACAATATCGAGCTAAATAAATGTAATGTAACCAACTTATCGTTTGATAACGTTCTTCCTTTCTCCACATTTAACATTACGTTACATTTACATACTGACTAGTTCAACAATGATATACAGTTAGGTTCATTCGAACACGTGCGTTTGAGGATATATTTACATACACGTTAACAACCCCCTGCAAACAATATTTACCATTTTAACTAATGTTTTATGCCGATTAAGTTCACAGATTATGAAAATTTAAATTTTTTTATTTTATCACTTCAGATAATGCCAGAAAGATACTAAAAACGGGGGTGATAGAGGTAAACTAAAACGCAGGAAAACCAACGATGCAGCACTGTCCCGCATTTTGTAAAAAAAAAAAAATTCAAACCACCTTTGGATTCTAAGAACGTCAGTCGCTATCAAACTATTGGTAACCGTTATAAATCACCTTAACTGGTTACTCAAGAATGAATGAATGAATGCAGTAATATAGAATCTAATATCACAAAAATGAAAATAAAATATATTTACATTAGGATATTAATCTGAAAGTACAATAGTACATGTAATGGACATTATATTCGTGTATTTAGCCGCGCAAACACCCGCAGTATGTATCCACTATTTAAATATATGAAAAATCAGTTCACCAAATTCGGAAACCCTGAAAGATAAACTGACTGAATGACTAGTTACACACTAGATTACGAAAAATTACCTAGTTACACTCGGACCATGTAACATTTCAGTTGTAACCACCAGCATTATCATTTGCCTAGTCTTAACTAAAGAGTACAACAATTGGAGATTCTTCATTATCTTACCGTTCATGTAGAATAAACAATCTTTTGACCAAAAAGTTGTATATAAAAACGAAAAGAAAAGCCAGATTTCAAAAATTCTTTACTCGCTTCAAAGAACTTAAAATCTTAAACCTTTTAAATATAGTTACTTCGGTGAAAACTATTAATTTGGCCACACATACTATTCTGTCTTAAAGATTTTATTAACTATATAGATCTGAAATAATGACATACTGTAGGTATCCAGTTAATAATAAAATATACTTAAGTATGTTTTTCCCTGAAAAATAGCCGTCATTGCTTCCCAAGAAAGCATCATGATCACAATAAATACTTAAACATTCTTCAGAAAAAGGTTCGGACCTTTTCCAGTTTGTGTACCGTTTTTCATATAATTTATTTGAGAATATTTTTGTTAAAACTAACGAAAATATCACGACTCAACCCAACCAATTATCAAGGGCGTACAGTTGATCTATTATTAATTATAACTTTGTTTCTGGAATAGTATTTACTATTTACTAATAGATCAACTGTACGCTCTTGATAATTGGTTAGGTCAAGTCGTGATACTTTCGCTAGTTTTAACAAAAATATTCTCAAAAATAAATTATATGAAAAACGGTACACAAACTGCAAATGGTCCAAAGGTTCTACACTTTTAACATTTTCATCAAACTTCTGTATGAAAAAGCTGCATCACTACAGTATAAAATGTGAATACTTTCCTATACAATTATATAATAAACGGATTTATATAATTCGAACATAGTGAAGAACTGCTCGATGGAGAGATTGCGCAGTTAGAAGAAAATGTTCTAAAATGAAAGATCGAACTTAAAAATAACATTGCGAGTATTCAGAATTTTAAGTTTGATATTTCGTTGTTTTGTTAACTATAACAAAATTGTAGCGCTACTACTTATGCGAAGGTTTACTAAATATTTTTGTATATTTACAACCGTACACCCTGTTCTGTTTTTAAGTCATGAAAACAAAAGTAACTAAATAATACTTCTATTTTTAAACAATGAAACTGATAAACCTTTCAGTGAAGTTCAGTTGACTTTAAAGCAATTCTTCAGTCAAATCATTTGACCGAATTACACTTCAATTACGGTAACTCTTCAATTGGGTATGACATACTCCAAACTACTTGTATCCATTTTATGAATTTATACAAACCTCTCTAGATATTTTTATTATTTTAATTTACATGCCAACTAATTATCGATTTTTTAAAATAATAGTATTTGGCATTGTCTCCATTTCCTAATGGTATTTTTGAACTCTAAATAAGATTTATAATTGTGTGGACTTTTAACGATATAGAATTAAAGCAATCGAAATAATGGGTACATGGCTATTTACACTATGAAAGCAATAATCAATAGAGACATCTGGAATGAATTTTAAGTTGCTTCGGGTTCAATATAACGAGTTCAAAAAACCTGTTAACAATCCGTGTTCATCTTCAATGAAATTAACGTAACACGCAGAGAACACCGTAGAAGTTACTGACGTTCGTAATGTTAACATCTTATTAACTCACTGGACGCGAGGCGATCCTACAATTCATATAACTCTTCGTGGTCTCTGAGAAGTCTTTTGAGAGACATGGTTATGGTTCGGGTAGGGTTCGTCACAATTGTTGGGGGAGGGGCGGTAGGATCTTGCCACCCGTTTTGATACCGCTGATTCTGGTTCCAACATTTTGGGTAAGGGCTAGGGTCACTCAGCTGCCGTTTATGGCTGATTGTGGTTGTCTGGCAGGAATCGTCCATTTCCATCTGGTCCACCAGTGGGCTACAATAGAGTAATTTTACGAATCTGTATCAGAACATTCAGTAAAAACTCATAAGTTATGAATCCCAAGTTCCACTTATTAAATGTACTTTATAATTAAATGGGTAGATTTTAGGCTAAATATAGAGTTAGTGAATTTAAACTGTCGGGAAAAAAAAAATGCACCAATTTTGGAAGGACTGAATTTAACAGTAAAATAACGCATAGTACTGCCTAACAACATGTCATCCACGAGGCAGTCTATAAAATTTCATAAAAATTTCCCCCTGAAAGAATGCTTATAGGTTCCCTGTGTAACTACTGAAATTATTCCAAAATGATTTCAATTAGTGAACTTTGTAAATTATAAAAGTAAGATTCAAAGCTTGACATTTAAAATGAACTTCAGTTGGTGACAAAAACCCATGGCAGAGAATTATTCAAGGAATATTAATGTACCTTAATCGAGTCTAATTTCAATTCCTTGAGCATCATCTCCTCAGCCTTCGTCATGTTAAAGATGTAAGGCATTCGCGTAAACGCAAAAGATTATGGGTTAAATTCTATTTCTAATAAAGTTTAGTAACTTCTTTAAGGAAGAGTTCAAAATTCATTTAAAATGAAATCAAGGAGACTTGTCACTCTTCAGAAGCTACGAAATGCAAGGTTTATTGAATCTGTTCAGTTTTCCATCATCATATAAAGGACAATCAAAGGCTGAGATAAGCTTTTAACAATGCCTTTATTATTTAAATTAAACGTTACAAAACTAAGTTAAAGTAAAGTGTCTTAAAACCTTGCAATTCATAATCTTTGAATAAATCATTACTAACCATTTTCATGAACTTATTACCATAATTTTGTAAGCCAATTCTTACAAACTTTGAACTTAGGCCTGTCTATAAGTTACCAGTACCAAATTTTGAAACATTTAAAAGCTCTATTAGGTACTGTACAGTTTCATATAAACCTATTCCAGTTCAACAACTATGTCAACAAGTAGTCTAAAACCACAAATAAAAACAAAAAACTGAAGACATTAATAATTGTATAAACTTAAAATTTCACAAATTATTATTACCGTACCAAATGAGAACAAATATGGAAACTAAGGTCTGCTGACAACAATAACAAATAAATATATCTATAATCTAGAACAATGCAGTCAATAACAGATCATAACTTTTGAGACAAAATTAACAATCATCCATTTGAAATGCTTGATGCACTCAACTATTAAGGCACACCATACATTTATAACTCTTCTACCATTTCTAAGTTTTAATAGACTATTTAGCATAAAATTTAGAATGCATTAAATATTGAACTGCGATAAACAGTCAAGGCACTTCAGTCTACTTTATTGAATGATTTGCTGCATCAAACTCTCTTAAGGCAACAATGCGCTTAAACTTAATTGTATTTTACATATTTAAAAGTTCTCTTAACTGCTTATAAACAATTATTAAAAATTAAAATTACATAGAACAAAATGTGGACTACTAACTACAGGAATAACTTTATCCTAAAGTATAGTATTGTAGTGTTAACAGATTTCATATCGGCTGCTTGGCACAAAAATATTATTAAGGCAATGACATTTTGATTTTCAAGACATGTTAAGCATTTAGCATTTTATTAATGCGACAATTTCTCAAATGTATTAAAAATGCAATCTTAAAACAAATGAAATAGTAATAAAAGTAAAAACTTATTTGAGCTTTCTCAAATTCAAAGAAATTAATACAAAGTTAAAATGATGCAAGTTTGCTTATTTATACTCTCATTAAATCAGTAAGCAAAATCATTACTGAAAAGTTTATTAACCATAATGAGTGACTAAACTAAGACCTCTAAATGTGGGACTTTTCTTCTGAACTTACTCAGTATTATTAGTGATATTCTACAATTTGCTAAGTTATGCATTAAATTATATTTCCAGTTCTATTAAGCATATTTGTAGCTAATGCCAAGCTATGCTACTCTCTTCTCAACATGATTAGATTAAGCAATTGCTTATATGCAGAGGCCTGTTGATGGCGATATTCTAAAACCTCCAAGAAACCTTCCTCAAACTTTTTTCTTAATTTCACTTTAACATTCCAAGTGGTGAATTGACAATGTTCTAAAGAGTCTCATGCCACTCAAGCCTGAATTGGTGGCAGGAAAGCATATACATAAATACTATAAGAGTTAATTCATGTTGGCACTTGTACATACAAAATTAAAATCCATTTCAGGTCCTTTCCCATCACAATTAGACAGACATTCAGTTTTCCATTCCCTTTAAAATGGTGGTTTGCTATAAATTTAAGAGGTTTTGAAATATCCCCATCGATATACATGTAGATTGAACAGTTCAAGAACGAACAACTCCACAAAAAACTACCAACAGCTGTACTTTTTAGTGATAGTTATTATAGAAGCTAAATCAGAATACAAGAGACGAGCAACAATTATCTTAAAGACTACAAATTTTATAAAAAATTCAGATTTCAGGCAACTGATAACTACCATAACTTATGACTAGCAAGAATAATTGGCATTAAAGCATTACAGCTAGTGTGTGTATACATATATACACATATATGATAACTCAGAATGGTCCCCCGAGAAACTTTTAGGTCACACACAGACTGAGCATGGAACAAGGAACTCTTCTGGGAAAATTAAATCCAACATAGGCAATGGGTCACTCGCAGAGGCCCCAAAATATAACTATCACCAGCTGATAGGATCCTTTCCTTCGTGGTTTTATTCATCATAAATATTTTTCACGTGTTACTTTCGTGAAATAATTTTATATATATATATATATATATATATATATATATATATATATATATAATGGCATACACGGGATTTTCCTTAGGGGGAGGTTGAAATTTTCTTTTTATTCTGAAGTTATTTTTTTGTCCTTAATGAACTCGAAAATGAAAACCAATGTCAAAAAAAGCTGAAATAATATTTGGTTATTAATAATTAGTAAAAAAAAAAATTCACTCATTTTTATTTAGAATATAAAACCTTACTTCTTTAAGGGGAGGGATCCAGACCCCATAGACCCCCCTCTTACGTATGCCACTTATATATATATAACAAAGACCAAGTAAGATATGATATTTTATGCCCTGTATTTCATATTGAAAAAGTTCTCAACATTTAGCCTATACATTAAAATCCAACTGCACATTTTAATTAGAGTATTTCAGCTTACAAATCTAACATGTTCAGTTCATTATCTAATTATAAGAATGAGGTGGGCTGACTTTTATATAAAAAGAATTTAGGTTTTGTTTATCAAGGAACCACCTTAGTTTTAAGCTTAAACTCTAGTGGTAAAACTTCTGGTACAATACATAAAAGACAAGCATAGTCCTTAAGTACTTTAAGTACAATACTTAAGACAAATTAGAAAGCAACCTTTACTCGTCCCTTTGGTTTTAATAATACTTAAACATACACAACATTGAAAGAGAAAAGCTTACTAGGTGTAAGTTTCCATTTTCGCTATGTTGGACTTCATTTGTGCAATGTTGGAGTCAATCTTTGTCAAAATATCATGTGGTGACTTTTCTGAGCAATCATGAAGGCCATTTGGAGAAGTAGGAGGGGACTGTGTTTCATTGGAATGTTTGTTTAAATTTGGAGAACTTCTCTCTGAACAACTGCTGTCACTTTCCCTGCATGAAAAAATTGTAAAAATAAGTACAGTATAGTATTGTAATTGCAGTACAATGTGAATCTTTAAAAAGTAAAATTCTTAATGAATAGTTATAGCATTAAGATAGAGTGCAGATCAAAACATTTATAAACAATTAATAGTACACCAACCTGGAGGAAGATTCATTTGTGAGTGAAGGAGAGGATCTCAAGGAAGAGGAATGAGCGAGTGAAGGGTCTTTTTTAATAATGGATTCATATGTTAACTGGCTGACAGGGATTTCCAAAAAATTATGAAGAAACACAGACTCTGATGACCAGAGCTTGTTGTGCCTTTTAATTAACTCCACCTATAACAAGAGAACACTTCCATTAGAATTCATAAAAAAGGCAAAGTATAGACAAATGAATGTCCAATACTAAAGGTAAGAAGTTTGGCCCTAATTTAAGCTAGATCCAGACCTTCTTAAAATTCATACCATAAAGCATGATACCATAACCCTGCCTTAACAAGTGTAGCCTATAGGCTAGAGTGACCCAGTGGTGGGGAACCTTTTTTTCTGGCAGGTCATTTTTGTTACTTTTGATTTTTAAAAAAATTAAAATGAGTCACAATAATTTGTTTACTTACTATTTTTAGAGGGAAACTTTTTGTTGGATTTTAGCTGCTAACAAGCAGTAGCTCACTATCACCCTCCAGGCAGGTAGCAGTATATGTCACAGCTAGCTGTATATGTATATTGGTACTTACATATTATCGGGACTACCAAACTGTTTATGTATTTATTTTTGATCGTCATTTTCGTTTTTGAAGTACTTACATTCTCTTGTAATAGACATTAAATAGCTCATGCTCAGCCACAGAGTAACCTAGGACTGGGAAACTTGACAGAGCACATCAGCAGCTCATGGGCTATCAGTTGGTGGTGGTTGCAGAATTTTCTTGATGTGCCATTTAGTCTGTGCACAGTTCCGAAGAAAGCGGACAGACACACACACACATTTTAGCTCAATAGTATATAGGATGTTTTGATCCAAGGTTTATATTTAGTTGTCTTTAGTCTCACACATGCAGCATTCGTATCCATGCCAAGGCAGTTCCTAGTGGTGGATTTGACAAAATTTATGGAGGAAAATAACTGTTCACATGAATAAGAGGAACCAAACATCGTTAGCAGAGCTAATGCTAGCTTTTTCATTAATGCAAAAGAATTTGGGGATCACTAACATATTGCTTCCCAAAGCATTCAGGAAGCAATATGTTAAAAGTGATCCCTCCTGGGAAGCAATATGTTAAAAAGAGAGGTTGGTAATCTAGAATAACTAACGAAAATATCATGACCTAACCTAATGATTGGTAGGTTAGGTCATGATATTTTCATTAGTTAGCCTTATAAGGTTAACTAAAGAAGGCTGGGGGCCCTGATCTTCAGGTGATCCAAATATTTTACTCGCAAAAAATTGCAAAGCATAATAAGTTAAGTTGTCCATAAATTTACATTTTCTCAACTAGCTAATCTCTAAATATTATAAACTATTGTAATGTAACTGTAATTGGTTGTGTAATGTCTATTTTTGGGAAGCAATATGTTAAAGTGATCCAAATTTGGTAGAGAGTTCCATTCTACAAGAACAAGATTCTCTACTCTTTCTATTGATTGTTGTTATCTGGTTACACCCAAAATTGACAGAAAATATTAAAAATTAAAGTCATTTTATTTAAATAAGAGACCATGGGTCACTAAAAATTGCTTTGTGGGTCAGTGGTTCACCATCACTGGGCTAGACCTATCTAGCTTGCTCAAAGTTAATATCACTACAGTACAATATACAAACAACCATAATTTCCTCTAATTTTAAAGAATCTAAGTTAATTTGATTTATAAATGGAAACATTTCACTTTGCTAAATAAATATAGGATCAACTATTTATAAATTATGTGAAGGGCTTTAAATGCCTTTTGCATGACTTTGAAGATGGCAAAATGTATATACATATATAAAGTAAAAACTTAGACCTACAACTTAATGTGGAAGCCAAACCACAACCCATCAAGATAAGTCTAAAATTACAAAGTCCTTGCCTGGACTTTATTCCACAACCTATTGATCAGCAGCTCAGTATCTTACCAACTAGGCTACCCATTTACCTATCTTTTTTTTTTATATATATATAAAAGGATGAATGCAATGAGCTGAACACTGCCTGCCCTCACTAAGAATCAAATCTTGGGATGATGGATTCACAGTCAACATATATTATATATCTTTTTAATAAGCCTATATACCAACTTCTCAGTAATTTTCTGATGACTGTGTGACCTTAATTTACAGCCAAACTTCTCAATGTTTGAAAATATGAACAGTGTGAAACACTATTCATATTATTTTCTTAGTAAGCTTTGCTATCAAGATAAATCAATGAAATAATTACAAGTTAAAGGTTTAGGAAAGATTGTAATTAAATTTCACTGAAAATCAATCTCAAAGTGATGCAACTTAACACAATGTTTAGCTAAATTTAGCTGAATGCTACTTTTTTTTATTATTTCCTAACAATTTTCTTTTTCATTCATATTAATAAATCTAGGTATATAAAAATGATACCTATAGTGTGGGGTCATCTTAAGAACAATCTCCCTATAGAGAAATATTTTATATAAATTATGGAGGGGGATTTCTATGGCTTCTTGGAAAAAGATAGAATAAAATTATAACCAATTTTATAAGATTTAACATCTTAGTAGAATAGAACCTGAGGGTTAATTATAAACTACTACTACTAGGAATTATGGAACCAGTAAGTAGTTAACTGGTTAAACTATTATCAGCAACTCTCAGCATGGGACAGGCAACTTTTTGTTATACTTTTAAGATTTATCCACTTGTAGATTCTAATTATTATTTAGAATAAATATATACCCCCGTTTGGTAAATTTAGCCGACACTACACAGACAAGACTAATTGCACAAGCACTAGATTTCTCTTACACTGATGACCTTGCACTCTGATAAAATTTTGTGTCAAGTTAAACTGAAATTTATTTGAAGTGCAAAATTTCACACAGTTATGTCAGTATCTTTGTAGAGATTCTCTAATCTATATCAAGATGCTTTTTTTTAAATTCTGCACATAGGGCTTAGACTTCAGATTTTTATTTTATTTTTTTTTTTAGTATGGCTTCATTATATGTTTAAATTATACTAACAGTCTCACTCTATATACCTAGCTACCAAGACTAAAAAATTATATAATAGTATTTATTCTATATCAAACTTACCTATACAATATGTACATAATGACAATAGAGCTAGTTTATAGAATTTAGTAGATACCATCTTGAGATGAGTAAATATTAGGGGTTAAAACTGGTATTGAAATACCAGTATTGAAGAAGTACAAATAATACCGATACCGATATTATAGGTTTTCGGTATTGACAAAAATTGCTATTGTAAAATTTAGGCAATTTAGTCCTCCGATGGGCAAATAAACTGTTTTTGGAGGATTCAGAGAAAAAAAAAGTTTCGGGATATTTTGCAGTTAACCTCTTTTTTTCGTTTTCTATTCCTTTCTATCAAAGAAAACTATTTATTGCACTAGCTTTAAGAGTGATTCATTCACTGTAGCCATTTCTTCAACAGAGTGGAAAATTATTGAAAACCTTTATGACACCTTACGTCCTGTTGAAATAATTCTTAAAGGGTTATGCTCGAAAGATGCATCACTCCTGACAGCTGAATCATCAATGAAATTTATTTCAAAGAAACTAGGAGAGAAAAATAATCCAATAGCAAAAGAGTTAAAAGATTGTCTTAGAAATCGTTACATTTCAAGAAGACAGCAAGACATTGTAGGTTTAATCAAATATCTTCATAATCCCGAAGTTTTAAAAGTTCAAGAAGAGGAAAGTTTTTCTGTTCCATCAAAATTAGTTCTCAAAAGAACTGCAGAAAGGCTCCATAAAAGACTTTTCCCTAAGAATGTGGTTGATTTGGAGATAGAAATGGAAGAACAGGAATTTCCATGTAACCCTGAAAATGTAGCTGCAAATAAGACTGAAGTGGAAGCAGATTCATTACTGAGTGAATACATGCAAGAAATGGACAAACTAGGAAAAGTGCCATCTAAAAAAAATTCCATTGATTTTGATGTTACTAATGAATTTAAAAGCTTGGAAGTTACTTTACAGAGAAGTGAGAATTTAGAGAAGCTGTACAAGGCACTGCTTTCAATTAAACCTACAAGTGCAGAATCAGAAAGAGCCTTTTCTGCTGCAGGCCTATTTCTGATGAAACTGAGATCAAGTCTATCTGAACAATCCCTAGATACTCTTTGTTTCCTCAAAGCATACTTTCAAAATCAAACTAAGAAATAAATATTTAGATACTAATAATTTCTATCTACCCCAGTAGTTGTATAATAATATGCTAAAAAAAATTTAAATAATATTTTTATTACAATTTAGTAATTTACTGTATAAACTTTTTCGAATAGAATGCCATCTATTTGGAGTTGGGTCATTAATTTATAGTAAATATGGTGAGTACTGCAAGTCCCTCAGACTTGTGGGAGGGTTGGTAGGGTGGCACCATAATAAATCAAAATAAATTATTTTTTTCATAATACCGGTATCAATACCGGGATTAGCATAATTGCCTCCAAATACTGGTATTGAAAATTTTCAGTATTATGCAAGCACTAGTAAATATATTGTCTTATTCTTAATACTGATGATATTTGAGATTCTACACCAAGATTTTTTAAAGTACATACGTATAATAGATATTTTATTCAAACACTTTCTTTTAAAGTCTATTGAAAATATGAAATTTTATAATTTTTCCATTTTGTACATAAAAAATCTAATTTGCACCAAGATCAGTTTTGAACTTCATACACTGGCACCAAAACCTAGAAATTACATTTCTTATCCCTTAGACTTATTACCCATTAACTAATTAAATCTATTAGGGTAAAGTTGCCAATGCTAACGCATTAATCCTAATGTCATACATTTAACTTTAAAAAACTCCCTGCAAAATACTGTTACAGTGAAGGAAATAAAATTCATGTCAAACATTCAAGTAATGTTTGACATGAATTATATTTCATTCACTGTAACAGTATTTTGTGAGGAGTTTTTTTTTAAGTCAAATGCATGATATTAGGACTGATGCATGACTATTGGCAACTTTACCCTAATCTTTAATTTGAAAAGATACTACTTTATACTATACTGAAGCCGAATCATGAAATTTCTAGACTTATTGGTCTATACTCTATACCATATGTAAAACCTTAGTCTAAATTGGTAAATATTACATTTCTTGCAAGCCAGTTTTTTGATAGTCTAAATTTGTTACAAGGATCCCAATTAGTTAGTTATTTCCTGCATGATCAAATTTGACAAATCTAAAATGATCACTTGGCCCAGTGTAAGCCTCTAAATCAAATTAGGTCTTTAAACTATTTCTGGTAAATTTGAAGAATCAAACAGTTTGGAGAAAGTGCAAAAGCTAAACCCAATCTAACCTAATAGAAGACATTCCTATTTTGTATGGTTAGGTCAAACTTTCAGAATTAGCCTCCAAACTGCATCTAGATTCTTCAAATTTACCCAATTTCCAACTTCAATATTTGTAGAAAATTAATTTTCATTACTGTATCCAAGTCTAAATATTATTCTAAAATACTTTCAAGAAACTACTATTTATTTTGGATATTATGTTTCCCAGAGACTAGATTATACCAGCTTAGGTGGTGGTTTTAGATTAGTTACCGTATTTCTCATATGACCAATTAGAATTTCTGTAACAAATTTCAAGTGTCAAAAAACTGAGTGTCTACAAAATTTAATATTTACTTTATTTCTTCATCACTACATTACCATTTTCTCTGATAGAGGAAGAGTTATTTATAGGTCCAACTTCTATTTGAAAACTTCATTAAAAAATTTTAGACTTGTGTTAAGGCCTCCTTTAATAATCTAGCTAAAGTACAAATGTCTGCACTATTCCTTATTTTATAAATCCATGCCCCAATGCCCCCAGCTCCTAAATAAAAAATTTAAATACTACTTTATAGTGAAGTCTCCATAAAATATGGCAATGAGAAGTTTGGCAGAAGTAATGCACAGATTCTAAGAGAGTGAAGACTATCAATGAAATACTCTGAATCCTATATACAAGTGATGCAAATGCCCCATCTAATGGTAGAAGAATCTACAAAATGACTACTATATCTAAAACCAATACACTATTTTAACTTTAAATGATGCATCAAATGTAGTTAATTTCTACCAAACTTCTTAAATTGGCTGCTCTAGATAGTTAATAAGGTTCAGTTAAGTGAAGAAATATTTTATAAAATTAATTATACCATGTTCTTTTATACTTATCTTACCATTCATAATAGGTGCAGACAATAACACTAGTTTAGAAGTTTTACATGCATAGTGACAGTCACTTCTCAGTGATATCCTATTTTGGCATCCCAAATTATTCAACCAACCAGTTAGATCAACTGTACACCATTGATGATTGGTTGGGTTATCATGATATTTTTGTTTAAACTAACCAATCATTAAGGGTGTACAGTTGACCTAACTGGGCAGTCAATTAACCTAATTAACAAAAGTAATTTTAAAGTGTTGGAGTGCCATTTACTTTTGGTTGGTTGAATGATTTGGAATGCCAAAATAGGATATTGCCCACTTTTCTGCATATGATCATGTCACTAGGTATTCACTATATCCAGTCACAGAAGACACTAAATTAACTCAAATAAGTCAAAAGAAGACTAAAATCTATATGAAATAACCTGCACAGAAGCTCCAGCTCTTTAGGACCTACTTAGGAGAGGACTAGGCTAGTCTAACTACCCTAAGCTTCTTATCAAATGGTTTAAGTCTACTCACTGTAACTCCATATTTCAATGCAATTCCTTGAATGGTGTCTCCTTTAGAAACTAAATGCACAAGTATATGATCAGGCTTCTTCATGTTGACTGAGGTACTTCCATAACGACGGTGAGGCTTTAGAGGAGGGCCTAATAAACCTTTCTCTTCATTGTACTCCGCCTCCGCCATCATTATTGTGGTACATAGCTGGCCATGACGTCACGAGTTCTTAGCGTATCACCTGAGCATACAAAAAAGAAAAGAAAAACAATGTCGTAATTTTACTGGAAATTGTTGACACTTTTAGATTTCGTATCTCCCATCATTATGTAAATTTGTGTATCTTTGTTTCAAGAAAATAAAAATAACATTTACGATAGAATTTACTTTGTTTAATTTACAACAGACATTTTATTTGCAATGCTTAACATGCAAAAAATTTTTTGCCTTCTCTGCGACACACTGTAATGCAAATATACAACTTAAATAAACATTCTTCACTATTAGTTTTCTACATTAGGTAAAACAGATAAACCAACAAACCAACCAACCAACCAACTTCTAAATTGTACGATATCGATAGAAGCATCTAAGTGTATAATAATTTAATAAGGATACCCCAAACATAATCTTTTATTCTGGAGGCATTCAAGGACATTTTTTATGTGCATCATGTGAGAATACCAAACCACGAGAATGTACAGCAAATTAGAATGCATATAACACAAGTTAATCGTTAAGGTAATAGTTAAAATCGAATTATTATTATTGACGGGAACTTCCTTTTTTACTTAACATGTAGGTCCAATAATAAAAAATCTGAATATACTGTACTCATACGTACAAAATTTCAATAAAACAGACGATGAATAAACAATTGTAGTATAAGTTGGCAGAGTCTATATACCGTATACGGTACTTACGTATTAACTGGGGGCTACCACATATTGATGATTGGTTAGGTTAAGTTGTAATATTTTCGTTAGTTGAAAATTTCTAGTACATCATATTTTTTAAATAGCAATATTTTTAAAAATATTTACAACGATTTATATTTCAAATATTTACAATGATTAATACATGTTACACATTAGAAACAACATTTGTTTCTGGAGGCCAAAAATTTTTGATAGCAATAAGCCTAAAAAAAATTTTTTTTTTCAGAAAATTGTATAAAAAAATATTTTAAAAAATATTGCTATCTAAAAAATATGATGTATTAGAAATTTTCAACTAACGAAAATATTACAACTTAACCTAACTAATCATCAATATGTGGTGGCCCGGCCCCCCGTTAATATGTAAGTACTCAGTATACTGTACGTACACACTATCCTTCAGAACCAAATTAAATCTACATATGAATGTTTATAAGACAAGAGGATATTAAAAACATTGAAAAGCTATGCGCACTGTAACTTACAATTTAAGGAGATTTACAAGAGGTGTACGATACTGTACATTTTAATTTACATATTGTCTGAAATAATTCCAAAACCCTTTGCTTTTTTTAAATAAATCTCCATATTTATATCTGTATATGGACTGTAAAACGTGTTCACAATTACAGATGTATTACGTAAGACTACCTCTTCTTCAGTATAATGTTTAGGTGGCTGACCTGTCCTCCAATTAAGCTCAAGTACAAGCTCAGACAAAAGGAAATAGCGAATTAATGCCAAGATTTTTTATTAATATCAATAAATTAGCGATACAATGTGAAAACGTTAGAACACGAGATAAACAAATATTATTATGTCCAGAAAAGAATATTGCGCTGCGCAGAAACACACACACACACACGTGTGTGTGTGTGTGTGTGTGTGTGTGCACACATCGCCGCATATGCGAGGTACCGACTTTTTAAAATTTATATATCTAAAAACTTATTAACCAAACCTAATTTAGCCTAACCTAACCTAAGTGTCACCGACCCGAAAAGGGCATGATAAGCGTTTCGGCTGCAACTGAGGAAACGAAGGGTGTTTTCTGGTAAGTCATTAAATGGTGAGGTACTCGCTAATCTAGCCTACCCTAACCTAATTAAGCTTTAACTTAGTTTAGTGTAACCTAACCTAAACAGGATCAACATATCATTTTCCTACAGTAAAAGTGTCTTTAGATTTTTTCATATAATCATCTTAATGTTCCAAAGTGCCAAAAGTGTTACCTCAAAAAAATTTACCCTACTTCATCTGTGAATTGTCACACTCGACCTCACTTATGCCCAGTTGGCCTACGCACACACACACACACCCATCTAGCACCATTCTGTTTCCTTTTTCCTTCGTGGTTATTTTCCTCATATATCTATATATACTCGTACTTGTATACTCACTGTACAGTGCTGTAACATAACTAGTTACTCAGTAATCGTTACCTTTTTGAGTAAGTGTAACAGTACCTAGTTAAATTTTCCGGCAGAGCAATTGTAACTGTAACTATCATAGTTCCAAAAAATCATGAATATTTGTAACTTCTACCAGTTACTTCTTTCTGTGAGAACAAAGTTAGTAACCAATTTTTCCACAAGCCTTACTCGATGTACATATTGGGCACAGTGCAAGTTTATTGATAACATACGAGTATATCCAATGGTAATAAAATAAAATCTGTTTATTCGTTCAATCGTAATCAATTTGAAACAAATGAACAACCTTGGCAAGTATCACTTGTCAGGGTAGGTACTTTGTTTTATTTTATTCAAAATAGTTGTATTTTTATTATTCTTCGTGCGTGCAATTATCGAGCAGTGTGTATTATGGACACTCTTGGCAGTGTTCGGTCCGGCCGCATGACTGATGCGAGTAAATTGCACCACAAATCTGCGTTTCCTCCCGATCCACGAAAATGTGTCTTTTCTAATTAAAGTACTGTATATATAACTTGAAGTTTGCTCTACGCAAAGTGGACCAAAATGCTTAGATACTTTTCTTGATTATAAAGGCCTGTATACTATTTTCATAATTAAATTGATATTAAGTTTTTTAATACAATTATTTTACTCACAAAAAAAGTTAAAAATTTTATTACAAGATGATAATTAATATCTATATAATAACAATAAAATAGTGGCTCCATAGTAAGTGATCTTACGTAATTAATGAAGTCTATCTTATTATTAGTTAATATCTTTAATGCCTAATCATAAAATCAATAACAAATAACAACCAATGACGTCTATAACAAAGCGGTATTAAGGTGTCATTAATTTATGCTTCATAAATAATAGAAATTGTGTTTAGATTCAGAATACGTTAACACACACACACACACTATGTATGCCCTTCAGAAGATTCAGAGGACACAAGAAGCACGAGACATCGCTGTAAAGATTAAATAATTTTGGAATTGCCTGACTTAAATAATGAATTCTGAAGATGAGGAAGTCCCTTCATTGCCAGATTTTGTTTTGAAACGTTCTGCAACCAATGAATTGTAATTGTTTGGATGTGAGAGCATGTTTCGCATATGTTTTGAAGGTTTTTAGATGGATACTTGTTGGAAAAGGGTTTTATTTACAGATTTTCTTGTCTCTCTGTCTGTCTGTCTCTAATGTAAAATGTTTCAAACGGCTTCTAACTGACAACTAAATTACTCTTCACGTGATAACCAATCTCTCGAAAGAGGTTCAAAAAGTACAAATGTAATTACAGTATAATAGCTGGAGTTAATCTTTTGTATACATAAATAGCTTTTCCTCCACTAATAGTTTTTACAACAGCTTTACGAAACTTCCGAATGAGCTGAACGTTATTAAAGCTGTTAATTAACTCTACTGTAGTTCGTTATTTGGTTAAATTACGATTCTTTTATACTTTAAAATAAGATCTAGGATGCATATTGTCTATTTAAAACGTGTTCGATTGCGCAGTCTTCCCATTTGAGCAAAATGGTGGAGATAAAAAGTAAATTATGGAAAGTGCATTCGTGAGAGAACGGAATTGGGAAATTACATTTCAGATAATATGGAGTGAATTTTAACCACAAAAAATGTCTGTTTTTAAACAACAAACATTAAGCAACAAAAGTTAATGAAGATTTTTTATTAACCACGTAAATTCATCAGCATGATTGAATGCACGACAGTTTTTACGACGTTATCGCGACGGTTGTTCTTTTGAAGTAAAAAATAACCGTGAAAAAAAGGAATTTCAATTTTTGTTATAATAAGCAAAGCTGCTGCTGCTGCTGCTGCTTCTTCTTTTGACATAACTTGCAATCATTACTGACGTAAAAAGGATATTGCAACACATTTATGAAAACATAAAAAAGTATTTTTTAGCACAGATTATACCCTGAGCAGGAAAGCTTCGTATGACAAACATTTTAAAACTGGTAAGTTCATTACTACATGTTAAAATAGGTTAAGCAAAGGGTCCTCTCAGAATTTGGTTCCAAATTGGGAACCGCATGGAGCATAGACACTAACCGGGAATTTACTGGTCCTCCTTTTGATCCTATATACTAAAAATCATACCAAAGAGGTTTACAATGTACGTGAATGGTATTGCTACAAACTGTTGCAGTATTCTATACCTTATACCAAATGAAATCCCAACAACCTTTCTGGGACTTCATTCAACTTTTCTGGAAAAAGTTAAAATTTTAATTTAGTTAATTTATATATTAAAAGGTAGATAGATAAGATGCGCATAGACATATAAAAAATTAATAAATAGACAGATAGATAAAATATTTACATCACTGCTTTGGCACAGACGTACAATATCGTCACGACATACTGTATGCAAGATTTTTCATATACGATGACGGTGCAAATCATATGCTATATCGAATCGTGCTTTATGACGAGTAATATTGGATACATCCCTGCTATACTGCGTGATCTACAAAAAAATTGTCTTCCATTTTATGATGAAACAAAATTTCTAAAGTTAGTTTCTTTAGCAGCGAACAAAGATTAATTTTTTATGCGTTGTACAACTTAAAATATTTTAAAAATTTTAAATGCATTTAGCTGGTTGCTTTTTTAATGCCTTTTCTTTTCACCAACGAGGCTTATTGAGAATGGAAGTGTTGCTCTCTCTCGTCTAAAGGTCAAGGTCGTGTCGAAGAAATTGAGGATAGCGGGATTATCATTGATATCCTTTTCCCAGATGAAGGTTATGTACGAAAGTTAATAGATGCGTTTCTCTGAAGCTTTTTTTAAAATTTCTGCTCCTAATAGTCTTGCTTTCCCTGGGCTACTTAGTGGACATGTCGCAACATCACTTTCCGTGAGATCAACGAGGTCAAGCGAAGTTAGGTCTGTTTAATAGCTGGAGAGATGGCTATCCTCCGGGGTTCAGATGATGTATCGGGTTCCACTTAAAGCTGTAGGTCCCCTCAGTCTCATGATCTTTGCCGTTAGGAAGGATGTTAAAAAACTCCAAATATTATATTATCCCTGACCTCCCTTTATGGGCACGGGAATCGTTATAATGCATATTCAGTGTTGTAACAATTAAATTTTTGTAACTAATTAGTAACTAGTTATTAGTTACTGTCTAAAAAAGTAACTACTTATTAGTTACTAGTTGCTTTTTCTTAAAAAATAACTAGTTACTAATTATTTCAAAATTATTTATGATCCTGATAAAAGTACTTTCCTTAATAAATGATACTTGCCAAGATGGTTCATTTGTTTCACATTGATCGTCATTTAATGAATAAACAACAAAATTTTTATCATATTTGCATTGGATATATGTTGTCAATAAACTTGCACTGTACACAATACGTACATCAAGCAAAGAGTGTAAAAAAAAAAGTAGCTACTAACTTTTTGCCCTCACAGAAAAAAACAACTGGTAGAAGTTACAAATATTTATAATTTTTTTGTAACTAGTTACAGTTAAAATTGCTCGGCCGGAAAATTTAACTAGTTACCATTACATTTACTCAAAAAAGTAACTGCAGTCATCCCTCGTTATTCGTAGTTTTTTTACTCGCGGTTTCGACTATTCGCGGATTTTTGCCGCGAAAGTTTGCACCACGCCACAGCATCCCACTAGGTGGCTCCTTCCCCACGTTTACTCAGCCTTAGTTCGCGCCGCGCCACGACCGAGTAATCATACCTTTTCTGTGTCAGTGTTATTTTTCGCATTATAACAGTGAACTATGGCCCCTAAGCGTAAACAAACAACCGCCAACCCTGTCGCTAATGCTAGTAAAGTGCCTAAACGAGCACAGAAAGAGATGATTCTAATAGAAAAGGTAGAATTACTAGATAAAATTGCTGGAGGCACGAGTTTTGCGGCATGCGGGAGAGCGTACGGCCATCAACGAATGGGGGGGGCCTTCACCGTCATCTTGGCATGGTGATTGTCCCTTGCTGTATTTCTTTTTATGTATGTTTAAAAATATATTCATATATTTGCATACAGTGTACTTAATTCTGTTCATTATTTATATAAATATATTGTAAAAATTACTACTACTACTCTCATTAAAGATATTTGAAAAAGAAATGTTAAAAAATCGATAACTTTCCAACATGTACCACAAAAAAATCGTCATATGAAATTTCATGTTATTAACTCAAAACTCAAAAGCAATTTTGGCTGACTGAGGAACGTTTATATATGTCTTTATACGTAGCCTACGATTAATTTGTGCAAATTTAATTCTTTGCCCATATATTGGAAATAAAATACAACTGAAGCCTTCCAAGATGCAATTCATTTTGATTCCAAATCAATCATCATCAATTTTGAGCTCTCTCACACACACACACACACACACACACACACACACACACACACACACACTAGGGTGGCCAGACGTCCGGCTTTAGGCCGGACAGTCCGCCTTTTGAGCACTCTGTCCTTCATCCGGAGCCACCTTCAGCCGGACGTTAATTTGTCCTCCTTTTTGGGGTCTGGCTAATTTATAGGGTTACCATACGTCCGGTTTTTCCGGACATGTCCGGGAAAGTTGAATATTTATAACATTGATTTTTGAGGCCATAACACTTGTTCTTATTTATAGATACTCAGTATAGACGACATGTAGTACGCAGTATATATAACACATTAATACAACGTGAGTTGGTAGATACTGATACAAATACACCCCCCCATCTCCGGAGTGTCCTCCTTTTTGAAAGTTCAAATATGGCAACCCTAGGCTAAAAAGAATTATATAAATTACCTCATGTACACTTAAAATAGCGGGTACTGAAGGCCATAATAACCGTTAACATATTTTTATAATATGTAGTTGGCAACATTGCTGATAAGCCGCATTTGTTTTCAATTTCATGACTAAGAGTCGGACAGTCAGTCTGCCCAACGAGTAAAAATGAATATTCATTTCTTTCAGTTATATATATATATATATATATATATATATATATGTGTGTGTGTGTTAACGTACGGCCACATACGCAGTGTCCTCCTTTTTGGAAATGGCCACCCTAACACACACACAATATTAGCCTATATATATATATATATATATATATATATATATATATATATATATATATGAATAAAACCACGAAGGAAAGGAAACAGAGAATGGTGCTCAAGCGCTTTCGTCTAATGACATCCTCAGGAACACTGAGGATGTCATTAGACGAAAGCGCTTGAGCACCATTCTGTGTTTCCTTTCCTTCGTGGTTTTATTCATCATAAATATTTTTCACGTGTTACTTTCGTGAAATAATTTTCATATATATATATATATTTATTTATTGTGTGTGTGTGTGCCCCCTTAAGAAATGCTGTGTACACCCCTGCTTTTAGGTATTTATTTATGTATATTCTGCTCATTATTTACTTACGTACATGCTTAAAATGCCATCTAGATAATTATTTTAAATTTTTGTACGGCCTGGGCAATTCCGTAAAGAGTATTCGCGGAGATTCTCGGCACGTATCGCCCGCGAATAACGAGGGATGACTGTATTATTGAGTAACTAGTTATGTCACAGTCCTGTGCATATTCACTACTCAAAATATATAGCGAGTGTTTTTACAGTGTTCAGTGTATTCCCCCAAATTGTGTATAATAGATAATAGAATAACCTTTATTAATAATAATAAAATAAATAAATTTTTTCAATTTACAATGACATAAATAATTGTGAAGTTCGACTATTTATTTTTTTTTTATTTAATTTGGCCCTTAAGCTTTAGACTTAATTCCTTTCATTCTTTAGAGCAGCGGTTCCCAACCTTTTTACATCTGCGTACCCCTCGATGGCTTCGGCAAGTGTCCCTACTCAAAATTGCTCAAAAGACGGTGTAACCGCTACCGTCTTTTGAGAGTACTTTTCCATGTGAACGTTAGTTCCAGGGCCGGATTAAGCATTGTTAGGGCCGGGGGCAATGAATATTTTCGGGCCGGTGTCACTAGAAAAACACTAGAAAAACACAATTCTTTACCTGATACATCATACATGAGTGATGTGATCAGCTGACTGGGATCGATCAACAGAAAACGAAACAAAAACAAAGATGTGATTACAGAAAATGTATACTTTGTTCACATAAATGGGATACTAAACTAGGTTTTGTAGAAGCGGAATCTAGAAATTTTTTTTCTTCCTCACGGTCGACCAATTATTTCAACGGTAGATTATAGCGTTTACATAGTTTCTTGGGGTCGGTCAGCATCTTGGGGCGGGAGGAAAATGCCCCCTTTTCCCCCATTATAATCCGCTACTGGTTAGTTCCATTGCAGGATGCCGCGTACCCTCATTTGGGAACCCCTGCTTTAAAGAAATGCAAGATTTTTTTTTAACCTTTTTAAGGATCAATTTAGGAGTCTTTTATTAACCCTTTAACGCCGACCGTTGACTTATGGCAACATGAACTTGACAATCGATTTTCAACCTTACGATCTGAATATTGGAGGTTATTTTTGCTTGAACAGGAAAAAAATTTAAAATAAAAATTTCATAATTCACGCATGAGAGGGTTAAGTAAAATTTGGCAACTGTTTATTTTCATTAAAAAAATAATGTGAAAATGGCAAACTGGTAACGAAGGAATTTATATTTTACTTAAAAACAAACAAAGAATTTGACAACCGTCGCTACACTTCTTAATTTTGAGGTAACTCCATAAAAGGAGTTGGTGTCAACGAAATCATTATTCAGGTGTCGCTATAGCGTTTTATAACATTAATAATGGTGATGGTTCGGGGTGTTTAACCTCTTCCAAACAGCTGTGAAGGTCATATGACGGAGGTGGCCCTACTGTTTTATGTGGGATCCGAACTACGGGTTGCTACATCATCTGGACACAGACTCCACCTCCAACTACTGCCCGGACTCAATGTCACGTAACATCGCTGACAGACAAGAATATAATATTTTCGTCCAATGAAATTGGAGACAATCTTTGTTCCCTAGCGACACTGCTGTATTGTCATGGAAACGGAAATTTTATTAGGTATAGAAAGCATTCCTTTCGGCTGATATATATATATATATATATATATATATATATACAGGGCTATTCAAATTGATTCATCCGATTTCAACTGAGAATACTTCCGTACCTATCAACCGTGCATCAACTGGGCATACACCACATGAAAGAGGAAATCTCCGAGTTTTACAAGATCACCGCGAGAGGGCTCCAAAGTCACGCCGTGGCCTAGTCTAGCAACAAACAGTCAGTGTGAAAATGGCGTCCTCACAGCAGAAGGCGTTTTGTGTGTTGCAGTTTTCGAGCTGTAAATCGGTAGTCACAGTGCAGCGTGAGTTTCGTCGACGTTACAGAACAGATCCACCGGGTGCTCAGAGCATCCGTCGGTGGTATCGGCAGTTCGAGGAAACAGGATGCCGTAGAGTCAGTGACAACGGACATGCTGGAGCGAGTATGGGAGGAATTCGACTATCGTGTCGATGTTGCTCGTGTAACTAGGGGAAGTCACATAGAGCATTTATGAGGTGAGAGACAAAATTTGGACAGTTTTTGTTTTGGTTGATGTATCACAAATCACTCTGTATTTGTAACATTAAAAAATATTCTCATTTGAAATTAGATGAATCAATTTGAATAGCCCATATATATATATATATATATTTGAAAGTTGCAATTTCTCATTTGACACATAATTTACGCAGGGAGCCATTTAGTACTGGCTTTGATTTTTTTATTTTATTGAAAATGCACTAGTCAACAGAATTTGGTGAAACTTGGCAGATATAGATAATAGGCACTGTTTTATGTACAATAACATTTTCGAACCTGTAATTGCCAAACCTACGATATTATTCGGTGCTTGACGCAAAACATTTTTGAGATATAAAATTCAAAGTCCTCCGTTGAGGATTTCTTATTTCATAGAAATTTAGTTTCTTTATTGTTAAGCCTTTTAAAAAATAAAAATTAGCATTTTTCTTGTTAATGAAGTTAAGCCTGGTTAACCTTGGTTTTGCTTCCGACCGAATTGCTCATTCTGACGAAGGTCAAACTTGTTGCTCCACCTCGGACTTGCAGCTTAACGTGGAATCCGAACCACGACCCACCACGAGTGGTCAAAAATTAAAAAGTCCCAAGGTTTTTTTTTTAACATGCAGTTCTGCACAAAATGTGCAGCGTTCTAAAAAAAATTGAGCAGTTCTGTAGGCAAATGTCTGCAGTTCAAAGTTGTATTTTGTATGTTTTACTAAATCACAAATAGAGCAGTTATCATAAATTAAAGTTAAATCAGCTTTTTCCAGTTGATATGTAGAATATTATTCCAGCAATAACGTATCATATAGTCGCCGCTGTGCGTATGAAAAGAATCTCGCAGGCATATTGTCACCTGCTGTAAAGTTTAATTTAAGGTATGTTAATCCATAAAGTACTTAGAAACTAAAGAATAAAAGTTAAAAATTTATGTTCACAAAATTTTTTTTTATTGAAAACACATATGCAAATGAGTAGGATTATTGAGTAAATAGCATTGATGAGTGAGTAAGATACTGGATAGTGCAAGATTAGTTATTTTTCATCTGTCTTTGGCCCACAGAACGTACAGTAGGGCGGCTCGTTTTTACACTTTTTTCGATATTGGATTGGGGGTAGTGCGGAAAAGTTGCGATTTGGAGAGAAAATAAAGTGTGTAAAATTTTTTTGATCTACGTCAATACCTTCCGGTGGCGGCGAGTCCTTAAAAATCGAAAAATAGGCCTAAAAACACATAAATTTTTTATATAATTTTATATAATTTTTATATAATGTTCATTGTTCAATGACTGCTATTAATTTATTCAAGCCTATAATAGTGTTCTCAGGGTTGTTTGCACAGAAATATACCGGAATTAACATTTGTATAACATCTTGTTAAAACTTGCTTTAAATCAATATTTTGGATATTTTAACGGCTAAGACGCCACCGGAAGTTATTAACAGATTGTGCTGAAATTTTGATTGTTTATTTTGTAAGTCTTTAAAACCATTTTCCAATCTACCCCGTTAGGCCTATTTTTCGATTTTTAAGGACTCGCCGCCACCGGAAAGTATTGACGTAGATCAAAAACATTTTACACACTTTATTTTCTCTCCAAATCGCAACTTTTCCGCACTACCCCCAATCAAATATCGAAAAAAGTGTAAAAACGAGCCGCCCTAATGTACAGTTCTAAAAGTTCCTTTAAAAAAAAACCCAACTCGCTCTCACGACCTCCCGATCAGCAATCCAGCGTCTTAACCACTAGCCCGCCCACGGTACCCATTTATCTACCAACCAATTTTTACTGTGTGGTGGGATGAACAGCTGGGTTAGCTGCGCGCCGCCTGTCGTCACTGGAATCGAACCCGGGGCCGGTGGATTCGTAGTCAGCGATGCTAACCACTACCTACACTACCGAGGTGTGTGTATATATATATATATATATATATATATACAGGGTGGGCGGAAAGTAGCTCCCTATTTTGGATTGGTAAAAAAATACGTATATTATCCATTTATTTCAGAAGAAATAATATGAAAAGGTAGGCATACATGGTAGGTTTTCTCTGAAATTCAATGTGGGCTCCAACTCTTTCCACCAGCTTCTGGAGCCGCCCAGGAATGGCGTCCACTGACTTCAGCAGGAACTCCGGCGGGATGGAGGACATGACTTCCCGAATTCGGTCCTCCAGTTCTTCCAATGTCCTCGGTTTGGTGCGGTAGACTTCTTCCTTTACCCACCCCCAAAGAAAGAAGTCGCACGGTGTCAAGTCGGGGCTCCTGGCTGGCCATTGATGTGGACCACGACGACCCATCCAACGCCCAGGGAAGTGGGCATCCAGCCACTCACGGACAACAAGAGCGAAGTGCGGAGGGGCGCCATCTTGCATAAATATCAGATCGTCGATGTTCTCCCATGTGCTGACAACCGGCCAGACCTCGTTTCGCAACATAGCAAGGTACCGCTCAGCATTCATGGTGTTGCGCAGAAGGAACGGGCCCACAACCTGATCTGAGGTCATACCACACCACACCGTTACACTGAACCGATTCTGCCGTTTTTCAGCGGTAACCGTGCGACTTCTTTCTTTGGGGGTGGGTAAAGGAAGAAGTCTACCGCACCAAACCGAGGACATTGGAAGAACTGGAGGACCGAATTCGGGAAGTCATGTCCTCCATCCTGCCGGAGTTCCTGCTAAAGTCAGTGGACGCCATTCCTGGGCGGCTCCAGAAGCTGGTGGAAAGAGTTGGAGCCCACATTGAATTTCAGAGAAAACCTACCATGTATGCCTACCTTTTCATATTATTTCTTCTGAAATAAATGGATAATATACGTATTTTTTTACCAATCCAAAATAGGGAGCTACTTTCCGCCCACCCTGTATATATATATATATATATATATATATATATATATAGAAAACAATGCAACATTACCATTTATTTATCCTTGAGATAGGAATCGAGAAAGAAGGCTTGCAAGCTTTCATTTAAGTGATTTACATACGAAGTGACCTTTTTCAACTATTTTTCTCTTCTTGAAAGACATTATGGAAAAAATCCATTCTTTATTTTCTCTACAGATATGTTTATGTTTTGAACTGAAAGCTTACGCAATATGTAACCGGGTCACTGTCATTGAGTCACCGGGTCACTGGGTCACCGGGTGATTAGTTCAGGTCGTGAAACTTTCATAATCTTTCATGTATTAGAAGTGAAATCCACAGAACCTATTTAGACTTAGTTATTTTTATTTTTTACCACTTTCTAATGTTAATTGTGACGTCATTTGAATTTGAGAGAACACTTTGACGCTAAAATTAACGACATAGCTCCTTATTAACGGATAAAATAAGGCGTTAACTTGGTTTAGAAATAACTACTTGCATTGTGTTGAGAGAGAGAGAGAGAGAGAGAGAGAGAGAAATTACCTAAACTCTGATAAAGAGCTTACACTTTCGTCAAAACTGAACTCCTCCCCCCACCCCTCACCCCCAAAACCCATTCCATTTGTAAAAGTTAAGTGGATATCTGCTATCTCCAATTAAGGTTATACCTATCCTAAATGACCTACACTTTCCTACAATGCGACCAGATCCGATATGGCAAGATTATGACCTAATCGAGTTTCCAGAAATTACCAGAAATTTCTAAATCAAAGATGTAACCCTGCAAAAGAAAAAAAAAAACTTTCCTCTGGAGTAAACAATTATTTTTATTATTTTTTGAGAAATTTCAGCAAAAATATATGTTGCCATGGTAACAAAGAAATAAAGAATTCCAACAAATGGTTTCGATTTTATTTGTATTTACTTATTGTTACATGATCATTACACGCAGGGGCGTACACAGCATTTCTTAAAGGTGTGTGTCAGCTCAAAATTGATGATATATAATTGATTTGGAATCAAAATGAATTGCATCTTGGAAGGCTTCAGTTGTATTTTATTTCCGATTTATGGGCAAAGAATTAAATTTGCACAAATTAATCGTACGTATAAAGACATATATAAGCGTTCCTAAGCCAGCCAAAATTGCTTTTGAGTTTTGAGTTAATAACATGTCCTGGTAACCATGAAATAACTGAAATTCCATGTGACATCAAGATTTTTTTGTGGTGAATGTTGCAAAGTTATCGATTTTTGAAAATTTCTTTTTCATATATCTTCAATAAGAGTAGTAATAATTTTTACAATGGGGGGGCCTATGCCCCTTATGCCCCCACTTATGTACGCCACTGATTACGCGTGAAACGAAAAGTAGTTCAAATGAAAGTTACACGATGTCTCCAACATAAGGATAAGTCGATATCCTTGACTTAATCTAATCTAACCTAACCTAAAAAATAAAGAATTCGCTAACTTAACCTAACCTACGGGAGTGTGTCTATGATTTTTTTCGCCTTGTCCATAATTTGAAGTACTTTTCCTCATAAAAGAGTAAATATTTGTTCATAAAATTGTGCATTTTTCAATTGAAAGAAAAAGTATCGAACTGAAAAATTAAAATATAGCTATAATTCCATTTTTATTATTTTCAGATTCCATAATACGTTCAATATGGGGGTTATGCCTGTATCTTTATTACGTGACTGTATACCACTCATTTGGTGGCAGCAAAATCACTGGTCTCATCCTCTCCTACATCATCAGGTAATCTTGTACAGGGTACTCGAAAAGTCCCGTCACCTCCTACAAAATGTACATATTGTAATACCAATTTTATTTTTGTGATTAATTGAATTTTTGTGATTCATTGGCATTTTTTTTTCTTTTTCGGGTATTAGAGTTGTGTGAACAATGACAGACCAGTCCACTTACACTCTGGAAAGGATAGTAATGAGCACATGGGCTCATGAAAGGTCACATACTGGCAAAACGATGCATGATATCCAGAATGATTTCAATTTTCAACACAAGATTTAACAAGGATGCACCACCAAACAAGACGGTATACACTGGGAGAAAAAGCTGTTTGAAACTGGCTCCATCAAGGACAGACCACGGTCGGGAAGACCAACAACGCGAGCAGAACAATGTGTGGGTGTGATTGCATCGGTGGCTCGTTCACCGAAAAAAAATCACTTCGGAAACGATCGCAAGAACTTGCAGTCCCCATGTCCACAATGAGAGATCACATGACAAAAGATCTCGGCATGAAACCATACCGCCCGTCATTTGTTAATGAATTAATGAATCCTTTGTTACGAAAATGATGGTACACACACACAGATATTCTTGATTAGTAACTGTATTTACTGTAATTAAAGTAATTGTTGCTAGTGACTTGTTTCTTAAATTACACCTACCACATATAAATACAATTAATCATACAAAAATAAAATTGGTATTACAATATGTACATTTTGTAAGGGGTGACGGGACTTTTCGAACACCCTGTAGTTTAATGTCGCAAATTAGTCAGGTATTAAGGCGTTTTTAAACGTCGCAAATTAATTTTGTTTTTATGTTTATTGTAGAAGTCGTTTTAAACATGGCAGGACGTCCTAATTTGTGGAGGTCGTTTTAAACATGGCAGGACGTCCTAATTTGTGGAGGTCGTTTTAAACATGGCAGGACGTCCTAATTTGTGGAGGTCGTTTTAAACATGGCAGGACGTCCTAATTTGTGGAGGTCGTTTTAAATATGGTAGGACGTCGTAATTTGTGGAGGTCGTTTTAAACATGGCAGGACGTCGTAATTTGTGGAGGTCGTTTTAAACATGGCAGGACGTCGTAAAGCTTTAACGCACGTACTTAATCCGGTGAAATTATCAGCGATGCTGATGTAATACAAGAAAGGTATAAATAATAAATAAATATAATAAACAGAAACGATTTAATCATTTGATAATTTGTGTTACTCGACAATATGTGCTCTGAATAAGATCAGTTTTATTGTTGTTTTTTTTATTTCAATAATTTGCGACGTTAACCTACAAGATTACCCATCATCAACATCATCTTACAAGAATGACAGAAGCAAGCCTATACAGAAAATCTGCTGTATGATGAGTTTTACCTCTCAAAAATGTAATTTTGGAAAAAAGTTCGCCAATAAACCTAAAAATTTTAAAAAGCATAAAAAATACAAATTGGTAAGGGGTGGATTCTGTTCTTGAAATTCCATTTCTGTCATCAAAATTAATAAAATATTTCCAATAAAAAACATTACCAATTACTAATTTTTGGTGCTTTTTGGAATTTAATGTTTTTAGGCGAACTTTTTTCTGAAATTGTACGTTCAACATCATCCGTGAAAATTATATTGCCAAGAAAGCAATTATTTAAAATTCAAACAGTTAAATATTAAAATATCTCCCTATACTTTGAATTCTTTCGTGGCCACGTGGCAACACCGCTTCCCGTTAAATTGGCGAAATTAAGCAACGTTGGGTTTGTTCAGTAGTTGGATAGGTGACCGTCTTCTGCGTTCAGATGATATAGCGACCTTGAGATAGTTCGGACCCCGCATGAAGCTGTATGTCCCCCCTCCATCACATGACCTTTGCTGTCACGGAGGTGGTAAAACCTCCAATTATTATTATTATTACTAGTACAGTTCCCGTCACTTCGCTGACGGTTAGGCAGGCTAAACTACAAAAAAAGAACCCAGCCGTGAAAATTTTGAGCTTCACATTGTGTCAACATTTCTGAATCTGGTATCTCCCAAAACCTCCTCACCCCCATTCAACTTGGGGGCTAACCCCCTCCCCCATTACCCCCACCCCTCCCCATTACCACACCCATCCCCCATTACCCCCACCCCCACCCTTCCCCCTTGCTAAACTACAGAAAAGAACACAGTCATGAAAATCTTGAGCTTCACATTGCCGCCCGTAATACAATTTCTGAATTTTTTTTACAATTTCTGAATTTTTTTCTCACAGTTTTTTCTCACAATTTCTGAAAGTGTGACGGACAGACGGACAGACGGACAGCTCTCTTATTATAATATAGATTATTTTCGCCTTACTATCCTATGAAGCCCCATAAATAAATTTAATAATCTTATATATATATATATATATATATATATATATATATATATATATATAGAAACGCGTTCTTTGAAGAAGAACCACAAGGGGAAAGTATAACGGATTTCGACTTCACGACGGATGATATTACACAAGCTATAGGGAAACTAAAAACACACTCAGCGGCAGGACCGGATAAATGGAATGCCACACTGATCAAAAACTGCAAGAATGCAATCGCTGAGCCCCTATACTGGATATGGAGACGATCATTAGACACGGGAGAAATACCGGGCATCCTGAAGAGCGCGAACATAGTCCCAATATATAAAGGAGGAGATCGATCCCAGGCCAAAAACTATAGGCCAGTGTCGCTTACATCTCATCTCACTAAAATATTTGAAAGAATAGTTAGACAGAAAATCTATGACTTTTTGGGAACTCAGAAAAAATTCAATGATAACCAACACGGGTTTCGATCAGGCAGATCATGCCTATCACAACTAATGGAACACTACAACAACATTATTGATTCACTTGAAAGTAATGAAAACTATGATGTACTATACACAGACTTTGCTAAAGCGTTCGACAAGTGTGACCACGGAATCATAATACATAAACTGAAATATATGGGAATAACAGGAAAAGTAGGGAAATGGATATATAATTTCCTTAGTGAGCGGAGGCAAGTCGTTACAGTACAAGGAGTATCTTCATCAGAATCAGAGGTCCTCAGCTCAGTACCACAAGGAACAGTATTAGCTCCACTACTCTTCATAATCATGCTAACTGACATAGATGAGGACGTTACCAGAGACAGCACAGTAACATCCTTTGCGGATGACACAAAGATCAGTAGAAAAATAAGAAACCCAGAAGACATAGGATCTTTACAAACCGACATAAACAAAATCTACAAGTGGACTGAAGACAACAATATGAAGTTTAACACCGAGAAATTTCAGCTATTACGGTACGGAAAAAGAGAAGACCTAAAGTGCATGGACTATTATACCCCAAATGGACAGGAAATTCAGAGAAATTCCAGAGCAAAAGATTTAGGGGTTGTAATGACAGATGATGCGAAATTTGAAACACAAAATAAGATTGCAGTAAACAGAGCAAAGAGAATAACGGGTCAGATATTGAGAACCTTTAAACGAAGGGATAGGAATGTAATGATTCCTCTACTGAAAACCCTGATCATACCCAAATTAGAATACTGCTCGGTCCTAACTTCCCCATATAAAAAAGAAGACATTAGACAGCTGGAGGGGATCCAAAGAAGCTTCACAGCCAAGATCAATGGGTGCAAAGAACTAAATTACTGGGAAAGGTTACGAGAACTAGACCTATATTCACTGGAAAGGAGAAGAGAGAGATACACCATTATTTACACTTGGAAAATAATGGAGAAACTAGTCCCTAATCTTACTCTGAATCCCATAACTCCCCAAACAACGATGGAAAGTAGAAGCGGTAGACTGTGTCGTATTCCCAAATTGAAGGCGAGACAGGGAACATCCTTAACCCTGAAAGAAAATAGTTTTGTAGTGAGAGGACCAAAACTGTTTAATCAGTTGCCCAAAGACCTAAGAAACACGAAGGGAGTTGCAGTGGAAATCTTCAAAAGAAGACTAGACGCCTGGCTCAGAACAATCCCCGATGAGCCGGGCGTACCTGGCTATGTGAGGTGGAGAGCGCAAGAATCCAACTCACTACTTCACCAGGCCAACTCGAGAGGAGGGGCGACAAGCTTGACCTTCGCGAAATGAGAAATCATCGCGCGGAACCTTTGTAAGGTTGTAAGGTAAGGTAAGGTATATATATATATATATATATATATATATATATATATATATATATAAGAAGGATATGTAATGTGCGGTGGGAGGACAGGGTAACCAACGAAAGAGTGAGAGAAATGAATAATGTCAGAGACTCGATATTAGACTGGGTAAGAGATGCACAGAGGAGGTGGTTTGGGCATGTACAAAGGATGGACCGGGAGAGATGGCCGAAGATGGTGCTGCATGGACGAGTTGAGGGCACCCGACCGAGGGGACGGCCGAGGGAAACGTGGCTTAGACGTTTCCGCAGAGCAAACGAAGAGCGGACCGTGCACCAGCTGACACACATGGCGTCGGACAGAGGGACGTGGAGAGGATGGAGACATCGAATGTGGGACCCAACCCGGAGAACTCCGGAGGGGACTTAAGTCAGTAAGTCATATATATATATATATATATATATATATATTATATATATATATATATATATATATATATATATACAGGGTGGGTAAAAAAAGTGACCCCTTAGAGGTAAACTGCCATATTAAATAAAGTAAGGGAACTAGAGCTCCCAAACGTCATAGATGCTTACCTTAGCATGTTGTTCGTCTTAATTGAGAAGTTGCTCGATGTGTCCCCCTTCCTGCTCAACGCAGGCTTTCAAACGTGAACGACACTGATCACTGCACCTGTTTACATATCGTTGAGACACCTTCTCCCAGCCGAGCAGAATTCTTTCGCGTAGTTCATCTATGTCTCTTATATTGGTACCACGGATGTAAACTTTGGACTTCAGGGCTTCCCAAACACCATAATCTAGTGGTGAAAGATCGGGGCTACTAGCCGGCCACATATTGGGTTCGATAAAATCCGGTGTTTCGTTCTCAAGGAATGTGACAGTTTGGCGTGCTGTGTGAGCAAGGACTCCATCTTGTTGGAAAGTATATTCAAATATATTACCGCTCTAACTGATATTCGACGAATTAGTGGTGAAAGATATATTTTCCAACAAGATGGACCCTTGTAAATACCTGGCAACTTACTTTCAATTTTATTTTTAGAAACTATAAAAATAATATTTCCCTTCGTATACTCAATTAAATTATGCTTTCCAGCTTTACATATTTATTTATTAATGGTTGTAAGCATTTGTAGACACAAGGTTAATGTGCTTGTAAACCCTTTGCGTAGTATTCACATTCACGATCTTCCTCTCTCTAAATGACTGATTCAGGTAATACTTTGAACAGATGGATTAGATAACGTCAATCAAATTAGTTCCAATGTTTACTACCAGAAACTTGGTCTTTAACTACATTTTAGTAAACGCTAAAAATTTGCCTGCTGGTGTTTAGAGGGTTAACTTATGTATTTTTAATTCCAGTCTATGTAATTATATTTATATATAATTAATCATTATTTTGGCGCAATTTTTACATATATAAAGGTCCGGCCTCCCCCTTTCAAAAATCCTAGATTCGCTACTGTGTGTATATATATTATATATATATATATATGTTAACCCCTCCGTCTATGGCCATGGGGTGGTTCGGATCGACGGGGGTTCTAGTTAGGAGGCAAGCAACGGATATTTCTTCTATAACATTCTAATTCTTTTCGGTCGCCTCTTGTTAAACTCTTGGCTACAGACTCGCCAGACTGTTATGCCAATATCTTCTATGGTGCGTGGGTTGTCTCTTTCTCTCGCTTTATGGGTCGACGATTATTAATTCTTCTCTTGCTATAATACTCTGATACTTTCTCTTGGTACTAAAATTATCGACTTTTCTTTTATAACTTATCGACTTTACTGACTAAGTTCTTCTGAAGAGAGCACGGCTCGAAGGGGAAAATAAAAAGTTTCTCTTACTGTAATTTTCTTCTTAAAAATTTACAGGTAGTGGTCTGAATTTTACAGGGGTAGAGGTTCGACCTCTTTCAACCATGGCTCAGGCCGGAATCTAAAAAAATTAAGGAGGCAAGGGGCCTCTGCCCCCTCCCCGCAGCGAGGCTGCTAACAAAGGAGTCTCGTAATGAAGTGCTCTAATGAAGTACCGCTATGAAGTGACTTAAAGAAGTGCCGTAATTTTACAAATACATGTACAATATAAACCTAAATGTTTGGGGGAAGACAGTTGAAGGTTAAGTTCCCCCCTTTTAAACACATGATCAGATGTTTGAAAAATTCCAAATAAAAATAATAAAAAAAATAAAAATAAAAACTAATTTGTATTTTTCGCCGAGTCTACATTTATGAAGGCGATATCATTTCGTAATAGTACACATAAGTATAAATTAAGTACACGACTGAGTACGTATTAATTTTGGTTCATTACAATTACGATTACAATTATGGATTACTTCACATTCGCTTATGATTGTCCATTACAGTTCTATTAAAGTACATTCTTACATTATAAATTAAATCATTACATTTAATTAGAGTTTCATTGAAGTACATTACAAGTTATTATTAATTACAGTTTCATTAAAGTACATTACGTCGTTTACCATTCTTAGTGTTTTTATATATTTATATATGGTTATACTATATGGTTATACTATATGGTTATACTATATGGTTATTAGTACAACACAAGTACATGAGCACATACGAGATAATTTATTTACGAAATAATATGTTATAATATGTTATAAATTTGAAATCAGAGGGACAGGAGGTTTTCACGTTTTCAGATGTTTGATTTATGCTGATTTGCGAATTGAGTACACTTGCATAAGCGTTTATGAATATCTTGCGAGGGGTGAACGCACTTAAAAATAAAAAAATAAAAATGAAAAAAATAATACGAGAACGTATTTGAGCGTTTTCGAACGAATGTCTAAAGTTTTGCATTTCACGAGCAAAAATGAATATTTAATAAAATTGACATACGATAATGGTCAAGATAAGATATGGACGTATGGGGGCGGGGGATATGGTCGAATAATAGTTATATTTATACTACATAACATATAAATAATGACTTCTATAGAGTGTACAGTTTTTATTATGATGATAAAGAATTTTCATACATTGCATACTAGAGATATAATGAAGGGAAATTAATGACGGGAAAATGTGACGTATGGATGAATATGGTTGAATAATAATATTTATACTACATAACACCACAACATTATTACTAAAGAATTTACCATACATTGAATACGGAAGATGTCCAAATACTAAGAACGTGATTCAGTGTACAAAGTATGGGAAACGTAAAGAGAATAAAGTTATTTTATGACGTCCTAGTGTATAAGTCATTATTAGAAAAGATGAATTAGAAAAATACAGTAATGAATAAAGAAGTACAAATCGAAATTCTATCCAAAACTCGCTTAGGCGATTTTTGGTTTCTTATGTAAAAATGAACATTCAAACATAAAAACTATACGAACATAAGTACTGCATGAAGACAATGAATCCACATAATGATGGTGTAGGAATTGTTCATTGTTCAATTTTTACATATATATATATATATATATATATATATATATATATATATATATATATATATATATATAGGGTGAGTCAAAAGTCTCCATACATAGGCAAAATGGTCACTTTATTATGCAATCACTTGTAAGTCACAAAATATGCTCTATGTGGGCACCATTACACTGAATGCACATACGGATGCGTTCCTCCCAGTCATGGCAAACGCGCGTTAACGCGTCTGGTGTTATGTGTGCACACGCATCACGAATGCGTTCCTTTAGGTGGTCCGTGCTTTGTATTTTCACCTGGTATACCATGGCCTTCAAGTGCCCCCACAAGTAAAAATCAAAGGGGGTGAGGTCTGGGGACCTCGGAGGCCACTCCACGGGACCACGGCGGCCAATCCAGTGACCCGGAAACTGCTGATCCAGCCACTGGCGCACGCAGATACCGTAATGGGGTGGCGCCTCGTCTTGCTGAAAGTACGCTGGAAATCCCACGTCCTCGTTCAGCAGGGACGGCACGACTGTGTCTTGCAGCATGTTTAGATAGATTTCGGCATTCAGATTGGTGTCAATGTAAAAAGGGCCAACAATTGTGTTGCCCCATATCCCGCACCACACCACCACTTTTCCAGCGCCTTGCGTCTTTGAGGGACTCATCCAGTGCGGGTTGTCATCACTCCAATAACGTACGTTTTGACGATTAACCTCTCCATGAACATAAAAGTTGGCTTCATCTGAAAACAGGATGCCAGCCGAGAACTCCGTGTCTTCGTCCACTTTTGTTCTTGCCCATTCACAGAACTCCAGTCGCCTGTCCGGGTCGTCTTTCGCTAAGATACTGCAACATTTGCATTTTGTATGGATGCCATCTGTGCTCTTTCATAATGCGGACGATACTCCTTTGGCTGACACCGCATTCTGCAGACATCCGTCGAGTGCTTTTTTGGGGACTCTTTGCGAACGCTGCCAGCACCATGGTCGCTGTGCCTTCATCGGTGGCTGTTCGTGGACGGCCACTTCTCGGTTGGTCTGCAACACTTCCAGTCTTCTTGAACTTCTCAATGAGTTTGGCAACGGTGTCGTGTGTGATGTGCGTGCCGGGGGCGTGTCTCCTGTTAAAACCCTCGGCAACCTCGCGACAGCTTCCTGATCCTGCCAGAAGAATGATCTCTATACGCTCGCTCTTCTTGGGACAAAGGCATCTCAGCACATCACGTGCACAAAAATAAAAAATAAATAATCATTTATTTATCATGAACATTTTGCCTATGTATGGAGACTTTTGACTCACCCTGTATATACAGTGGCGTTCAAAAGTCTGCGTCCACCTCAGTTTTAGACAATTTCTAGAAAATAATACAACTCTGAGAAAGTATGTCCGCAATATTAAGGTATTTTTCGTTTTTTTCTTTGCAGTACAGTATAATAATAGCAATTTTAACCCAGGTATTGGTGACAGACCATAGCCAAATGTTATTAATCCTCAAAATAGTGTATTCATACAGTAATTTTAACAACTGGTCTATTATAACTGATAAAACCAATTAGTCAGTGACATTGTAGCAATTTGATTTAAAAGTAATTAATAATTTTCTCTATTCTCCCTTTACCTGCCGTAATTGAAATGTGTAAGGAACTAAGTTTATCCCAGATAGGACAAATAATTGCCCTTTCAAGATAAGGAATGTCCCAAGGCCAGATCTCGGCAAAAATTAACGTTTTAAAAGGGGCCGTCCTAAGAACTATAAGCGGATATAAAGAATCTGGATCGTCCTCTTCAAAGACAAGATCTGGCAGACCTAAAGTGACTACTGATTTTGAGCATCATTACATCAAGGTTACATCACTGCGTGACAGAAAAGCTACAGCTACGCAGATTCAGGCACGGTTGAATGAACAATCGGACTCTCCAATAAGTACAAGTACTATAAAAAGAAGACTCATAAAAGCTGGTCTCCATGGCAGAGTTGCTGTGTCCAAACCACTATTGAGGAAACAAAATAAGGCTAAAAGATTGGAGTGGGCGAAAGAATATCGAAATTTTATTGTAGACAACTGGAAAAAAGTTCTTTTTACTGGTGAATCAAAAGTGGAACTTTTTGGGTCTCAGAAGAGTTTATGTTAGACGTAGAACCACCGAAAAACTGATAGATCCCTGCACAAAACATTCAGTAAAACATGGTGGAGGCAACATTCAAGTTTGAAGTTGTTTCAGTTATTCTGGAGATGGAGATCTTTACAGAATCACTTACACTCTCACAAAAGAGAAATACCACTTCATACTAGTGAGACACGCAATACCATCAGGATTGAGGCTTTGTGGTCAAGGATTCATTTTCCAGCAGGATAACAACCCAAAGCACATTTCTAACCTTTGCATGAACTATCTCAACAAGAAAAAAGATGAATGTGTTCGACAAATTGTGAAGTTTCCTCCACAAAGGCCAGATCTCAATCCAATAGAGCATCTTTGGGACCATTTGAAGAGTCTGAAAGCTAAAAAGAATACAACTTCTCTTGATTCTCTCTGGGAGAATGTAGAAGAATGCTGGAACGGCATAGCACAAGATGTTATCCAGAAACTTGTTGAATCTATGCATCACAGAGTGAAAGCTGTCATTAAAGCAAAAGGAAGTCATATCGATTATTAATAAGATTATGCCATTGAATTGTTAATTTCTTTACTAATTTATAATAATTACATTTAGAAGCAAATAATGTAACAATAAAAAATCTTTTGTTTTTGTAATTATCATATATATCAGCTCTGCGATTGCAGAAATGAAGCAGACCAGACCTCGGGCTTAAACTGCATTCTGTGCAATACCTTTAAGCACTACGAATGCATGAACTTAGATAGAAAAGAGAGGAAAATGGTAACTAGAATAAATAACAAAATCATAGGCCTTTGTGGTTTCTTGTGCGTCAAGTGCATGGAAAACAATAGAAAATTAATACAGAGGGGAACACAAAATGTTGAAATAGAAGAATCAAGTACAGCAGTTTTACCGACAGAAAAACAGGAAACAGAAAACGCCTGCACAACTGAGAAGAAAAAAGAAAACACTACAGGGAGGGGCGACAGCAGCCTCAGATAAAGAGGTATCCACGGGAGAAGAGGGAGATACGAAATACACGCCGAAGTAAACAACCCCATTGAGTAGGGAAGAAGTGGTGGCGAAGCAGAAGAAGGAAATCGAATCACATAAGACTCAGAGGGAATTTAAACGACGGGCCATATGCGAATATTATAAAATAGGTGCGTGTAAATATGGCTCAAACTGCATATACAGGGTGTACACAAAGTCAGGATCTATTTTTGTGAAGCACTTGGAAATTATATGGAATTCAATCATAAAATGATAAAGTGTTAACATTTATTAAATAATTAAGAGTAGGATTCGACGTGACGCCCATCAGTATCCCTGCACAGCTCAAATCGTTCCGCAGCATTTCTAAACACATTCTGGAGCATTTGCGGGGTTATGTTATCTGCAGCAGTTCGTATACGTGTACGTAAGTTTTCAAGACTCGTAATCTTCGTCTGATAGACGTGCGATTTGATAAAGCCCCATGCAAAGAAATCTAAAGGGGTTAAATCTGGTCATCTCGCAACACAAGGTCTGTTGCTTCCGCGTCCGATCCAGCGATTTGGAAAACGTCCATTTAGATAATCCTGAACAATTTTGGCATAGTGACAAGGAGCACCATCATGTTGATAGACGACGGTACTAACAATCCTATCCCCGTCGTCTATCAACATGATGGTGCTCCTTGTCACTATGCCAAAATTGTTCAGGATTATCTAAATGGACGTTTTCCAAATCGCTGGATCGGACGCGGAAGCAACAGACCTTGGCCAGCGAGATCACCAGATTTAACCCCTTTAGATTTCTTTGCATGGGGCTTTATCAAATCGCACGTCTATCAGACGAAGATTACGAGTCTTGAAAACTTACGTACACGTATACGAACTGCTGCAGATAACATAACCCCGCAAATGCTCCAGAATGTGTTTAGAAATGCTGCGGAACGATTTGAGCTGTGCAGGGATACTGATGGGCGTCACGTCGAATCCTACTCTTAATTATTTAATAAATGTTACCACTTTATCATTTTATGATTGAATTCCGTATAATTTCCAAGTGCTTCACAAAAATAGATCCTGACTTTATGTACACCCTGTACAATCACCCTACAAAATGCTTCTATATGATGAGGAATGGGAAGTGCAGGTACGGACCAAACTGCAACTTTTTTTCACCCTCGTATGTGCAGCCAGTCAATTACTGAGAAAAAATGCCTGAACATAGAGTGCCCGCATTTTTACATAAAGGGTACGCAAAGAAGAGAACGGGAAAGAACAGATCATATTCGACATAGAAGTAATAGCAAGAGTAATGAAACATATTTTTTAGAAGAAATGAGGATAATAAAAGCTCAGCTTGCCCTTCTAACAAGGAGACAGAACGCCGCAAACATATGCACCACAACATTACGCACATCACCCTCCTATTCAACACCACCCACCAATAATACAACCACCACGGTGGTATCACGGGCCGCAACCCCAATACTCCCAAATGCAGCGGCCCAACCAATAACACCAAACAGGAACCAACATCGACCAGGAAACGACCATCATTTAGGAAAATCGAACACGAAGATTAGAAACCCGGTAAATGTATTATATGATACACACAGAGCTGGGCAATAAATACATTGAATGTATTTAAATACTAAATACTAAATACATGGGAGAAATGTATTTAAATACTAAATACTAAATACATTTTACGAATGTATTTAGATACTAAATACAAAATACATCAATTGTATTTAAATACATTTGTAAATACATTTTAAATACATACAAATTTTAACATATGCATTCACTAATTCATGAGTAACAACAATATAAAATGCTTGATAAAGGATAAAAAAATAGTACAATCTAATTTCCGATTATATATTTCCCTTTTTAGAACAAAACAAAAACAAAAGAACTTAGAACTTACGATGTTCAACCAGTGACATATTATACTCATTATATCATTGCAAAATGAGTAACAATTAATGAGTAGATGAGACATAAACGTAAACATAAGACGTAAACATAAACATAAGGCACCTGACGAATTCTCTTTTATTTCACGGTTGCTGCGGATCAAAACCAATCTTTCAAAAGTTTTGTCTGAAAGAGAGTTTCTTTTGGGAGTCAAAGTGATTCCCGCGAATGAGAATATTCACTCTACCGGTGCCGAAGATGGTAATGTCGTGTTATAGCGGAGGAACAGTCTTTTTATGAGAGGATGTTTTCCCAAACTGTTGAAACATGAACCATGCTGTACTACACTGTCGACGCGTCGTACTGTGCTAGTACAGAACGTGTATTAAACCAGTAAAAGTATTTACATTTTTATATTTTGAGTATTTAAATACATTGTATTTAAATACTCATTAAAGTATTTAAATACTATATTTAAATACATGAAAAACAATGTATTTATAAATACAGTTCTAAATACACAAATGTATTTAAATACATATTTAAATACTGCCCAGCTCTGGATACACAAATATACAAGGCCTCTATACGGACCATGCAGACTGCAAATTACAATACTTGCAAAATTTAGCTACGGAAACCAGCATAGATATCATATGCCTAACGGAAACACACTTACATAAGTGCGAAAAAGGCTGTGAAAACTGCATCGAGAATACTGAAATAGCATTGCTGGACTACAACATATACAGAGCAGATAGAGTGGCTAGACGAGGAGGAGGGTATTGTATTTACGTGAAAAACACATACACGTGTGAAGTGAGAGTAAAGAAATCAAACAGCACAGTTGACGTTATTATATTAGAAGTAAAAGAACTAAACCTAATCATTATGAACATCTACAGACCACCAAACACCACAAAAAGTGAATTCCAATTTGCTACAAATGAAATAGAAAACATATTAAAATTACTTGAAACTCCAGCAACAAATATTCTAATTTTCGGAGATTTTTTCCCATTCATATCATGGAAGAAAAATGACGAAGTTATATATGTTGAGAAGTTTCATGGCAACATTACTAAAGATGACAGAACCCAAGCAACAATGCTATTAGATATTATGGAACATTACGCCCTTACCCAGGAAATCGGTGAAGCCACGAGAAAGGAGAACGTTTTGGATTTAATGTGGACAAATAACAACGAGATAATAATAAATAAAAAAGTAACGCACACAAAGTTCTCCGACATAAACTCATCGATATACAGGGTGTCCAGCAAGCACACGGTGAATGATGTCAGGAGTAATGGTGTTACATTCCCCAATAATGCGCTGCCGCAAATGTTCAACACTCCTAATTTTCTCTGCGTATACCAGCGCTTTCAAGTGGCCCCAGAGATAAAAATCTAGTGGCGTGAGATCCGGGCTTCTAGCTGGCCATTCCACAGGCCCTCGACGTCCTATCCAATGACCAGGGAATTGTTGGTACAGGTATTCCCTTACTTGGGTGCTGTAATGTGCAGGAGCGCCGTCTTGCTGGAACCATGTTGGGAAATTTCCTCCTTTGTTCAAGACACTGGGAAATGCTTCTTCCTTGAGCATACGTAGGTAGGTGCCTCCAGTGACATGTTCATCGAAAAAGAGGGAGCCTATGATGCGATCCTTCCAAATGCCACACCATACCATCACCCGAGATGCACCTTGTTCCTTTGAAGAGGTATACCAGTGAGGGTTGTTTTGAGACAAGTAGCGGGTGTTCTGTCGATTTACCTCACCATTTCCATAAAAAACAGCCTCGTCAGTGAACAGAATGGTGGACGGGAAATTGGCATCCCGAACATATTGTTCCGTAGCCCATTCACAAAATTCCATCCGCCGGTCGGGATCATCTTCGCTTAATTTCTGTAGGATCTGAAGTTTATATGGATGCCATTTGTGAGCCTGAAGAATGCGATGGATGCTACTTTTCGACACTCCTGTCTCGGTGGACAATCGCCGAAGAGACTTATTGGGACTTCTGTTAAAATGAGCCAGGATAGCAGTCGCTGTATCATCGTCAGTGGACCTCCTTGAAGGTCCACTGCGTGGTTTATCTTCTATGGATCCTGTTTCCTTAAACTTTGCAACAAGTCTGTTAACACAACTCTGTGTTATTGGCTCGCGGTCTGGATGCAGTCTGTTAAATTCAGCAGCGGCTTCTCTTTGACTCCGATTTCCTATGAGTAGAATTATCTGGATTCGTTCTTCCTTGCTCACAGACATTATGGCCTGTAGAAAGAGAAAAATATGAATTATGGTTTGTAGAAATAGAAAAATATGAATTTCTCCTATGATGCCGGACTTATGGGACACCCTGTACAATTGAAGTTAGCACCCAGAGGTCCGAAAACGCGTTCTAGAGAGGCAGATGGAATATTTGAAGGCTTAAACATAAATTCAAAGAAAGTAAATTGGGAAACGTAAATAAAGATTTAAAGGAGGTAAATTGGGAATTGCTACTACACGAGAAGACTCCACAAGAAATACTATGTATAATAGAGACGGAAACCAAACCTATAATACTGAAACATATTCCAGAGAGACAGGAAAGAAAACGTAGCAAGCTCGAGAGGAAAATCAGGACTCTATTCAGGCAACGAAGACAAACCGTAAAACATCTCCACAGATGCAGAACTGATGCAGAGAGACTCAAACTAGAGAGGAAACTTGGCGAAATAGAAATGGACCTAAAGCAAACATTCATACATAAGACAAACGAGGAGGAAAACAAGGTAGCAGAAAACAAAAAATAACCCAAAATATTTCTCACTTTTGCGAAAAGGAAAATGCAGTGTAAGGAGAGTATTGGACCGTTGATAGACGGGGAGGCCGAATACACAACTGACCCGAAAGAAATAAGTGAACTGCTTAGGGAACAATTTAAATCTGTGTTTAGCACCCCTAAGTCCGAGATGGAAGTGGAAAACCCAGACGAGTTTTTCGACATTGATACAGATCAACCAAGAACAAATCCCGGAACAAACCTATTAATGGACTTCGAGTTCACGGAAGGAGATGTAATTACGGCCTTATCACAGATGTGAGACAATTCAGCGCCAGGGCCAGACACATGGAGTGCCACATTTCTGAAGAAATGCAAAGAGAGTATTGCAAAATCGCTATACTTACTATGGAAGAAATCACGTGACACAGGACAAATTCCACTCCCCTTAAAGAACGCGAACATTGCCCCCCCTATTTAAAGGTGGTAACAGAGCAATGCCCCAAAATTATCGCCCAGTGGCTCTCACATCACACCTTATAAAGTGTCTTGAACGCATAATTAGAGGCAAAACTACCTACTACCTACAAGAAAAAGGCTTATACAACCCAAATCAACATGGCTTCAGGGCGGGAAGATCATGCCTATCACAGCTACTAGACCACCAGGAGAAAATATTAGGAACATTGTGTCGAGGACAAAATATTGATGCAATATATACGGACTTTGCTAAAGCCTTCGATAAATGTGACCATGGAATCATAGCACACAAACTTAAGGATACAGGAATTACTGCAAAGCTAGGAAGGTGGATATTTAATTTCTTGACGCAAAGAACGCAAAGAGTGGTGGTAAACGGAGTTAAATTGGAAGTCGTGAGCTCTGTCCCACAAGGGACAGTATTAGCTCCCTTGCTGTTCATAATAATGATTGCAGATATTGATGCAGATATTAAGGACAGTATTGTATCATGCTTCGCAGATGAAATAAAGATATGTAAGGAAATATTGAACGAAGATGACATAAGAAAATTACAAAACGACATTGAAACATTATTCCAGTGGGCAGAAAACAACAATATGAAGTTCAACGAAGAAAAATTCCAACTTCTAAGACATGGTAGTAACAAAGAGCTACAGAAAAAAGGGTACAAAACTCCGCAAGCCAAACAGATAACACCAAATCCACAAGTCAGGGATCTTGGAGTAATAATGTCGTCGGATGCAGAATTCAGAGAGCACTATAAAATAAAAATCACAACGGCTAGAAAAATAATGGGAATCATCTGGAGGAGCTTCCGCAGCAGAAAAGCAAACATCATGCTTAAATTATGGAAGAGTCTAGTCCTACCAATAATTGAATATTGCTCAGTACTCACAAGCCCACACAGAAAAAGAGACATTGCGAGCAATGAAGCTATACAAAGGACTTTTACGTCTAAGATAGAGGAAACGGAAGGTGAAGATTCCTGGTCTCGACTACAATCCCTGGAACTCTATTCTCTTGAAAGAAGGCGTGAGCGGTACACAATAATATACATATGGAAAATACTTGAGGGCTCTGTCCCTAACCTCAGAAATGAAATAGAAACAAACTGGAATGAGAGAAGAGGCAGATTTTGTACGGTCCCAGCTGCGGTGGGACAAGGGGCTATGAAAACGAGGATGGAAAATACCTTCAGAATACGGGGCCCAAAGCTTTTCAGTGTCCTTTCAAAAGAAGTGAGGAATCTCTAGCACACCGACCTGAATAACTTCAAGAACCATGGACTACGAGGGCAGGAGGAGATCAGAGAGCAATTCCCTCCTTCACCAAGTCCCACAAATGAGGCGGGATGCTGCAGAGGGGTCGACCGCAGGTCGATCCTGAACCGTCGTTCAAACTCAACAAAAGTAAGTAAAGTAAAGTAACGTATTTTTGTACAATTTACAATAAATTGGGTGATTATAAGGTGGACGCAGCCTTTTGAACACCACTATATATATATATATATATATATATATATATATATATATATATATATATATATAGTATATATATATGTTACAGTCAAAGTGTGTAACCAGCCATAGCTGAAACTTTTAGTCATTTCGCGAAATGGCTGTTTCACTTGGTCATTTCGCGAAATGACTAAAATCTTCAGCCATTATGCGAAATGGTTGAAATTCCACCTTGGTCATTTCGTACAAGATCATTTGCCCTGTTAGGTCAACTGTATGTCCTTGACAATTGGTTAGGTTAAGTTGTGTTATTTTCGTTAGTTTTAACGAAAATAATACGACTTAACCTAACCATTTGTCAAGGGCATACAGTTGACCTAACCGGGCCTTCAATGGCGGACATCGGAATAACAATGAAGGCTTTTTCACTATTTTAAAACCTCTATACTGAAAATTCAAATGTGTTCAAATGTGTATTTGAAGTGTTTCTCACTTATTTGAACAGACCTGTGGATGTATGTATGTTTTGGCAGATTTAGTTAGCTAAATAAAGGTTTCCAATTTTATTGTGATGTTTGTTATTTTTATGAAGTCATTTTAGCCATTTCACGAAATGACCAAGGTGGAATTTCAGCCATTTCGCGTAATGACTGAAGATTTTAGTCATTTCGCGAAATGACAAAGTTTCAGCCATTGCGCGAAATAGCTGGTTCACACTGACTAACACACACACACACACACCCACACCACACCACACCACACACATTATATATATATATTATATATATATATTATAAAAAAACATGAATCAACATTATACTTGTGGAAGGTCACGCACTTAATATATTTGTATACAAAACAGATCCTGGACTATAAATTCATTTTATAATATGCATTTATTACCTAAATTCATTACACATAATAATAAAAAATGTCTGAATTATTTCAATTTATAATGTATGATGTGTAGATAAGATGTACATTAGCGTAGCATTAAATTATACATAGGTGTGTACTGTGTACACCAAAGTAAGTTGATAAAGACAATGAAAATATATAGTTCCAGTGTACTAATAAAACTTCAGTTGATATATATATTTATATATATATATATATACTGAAGATTTAAATATATCACGCGAAGCCTAATTGTTTTTAATGTTAAATTAGGGCTATGTGTGATATCACTTTCTAAACTGTTGCATTGCGTATTAATATTAGATGAAAAGGTTCATTTAAATAGTTTCCGCTCCACAAAGTAGAACGTGACAACGCTTCAACGTGGCAACATGGCATGAGCTTAAAGTATTATGGTAAAATAAAATGAAAAAGGAATATATAGACTTACCTCTTTACCAGGGACGTTTTCAAGCTTTCAGAATTCTCGCTGCGAGGTTCCGAGGGGGCCCGCTTTAATCACCCTAACTTATTTGTATTAATCTGAAATATTTGCGTTATCTGAAATAAAACGACAAATGCTCATCAATATTTGTTTCTTAAGGACTGTCGCATTACAATGAATAAGGACAAGGGGCCCGCGAGGTAAGGGGCCCGTCGGTGTACCGCACCGATTGCACCTATGTTAAAAAATTCTGCTCTTTACAATTTGGCACTGTGGCACTGTTGCACGAAGAGGCACATTAGGTTTCGCGCACGGTTCATTGGCATCACTTGAAGAGGAAATAAATTTCTGGATATGTTAACCTTAAAGTCGATTTCTCATTGGCTAATAAGGAAATATGAACTGTGAATGGTTACTGGTTTACTCTCTGAACGTCATTTCCATTCTCATCCACGGCTTTCCCACTTTGGTTCAGGTTAGATTACGATCGGTTAGGTTAGGCTAATGTTATGTAGGTTAAATTAAGTTAGATTAGCAAGTATTAGTCATTCCCATTTGGCGCCTTTGTCGCGAATGGGAATGATTGAGTGTGTAGTAATCGTGCGTACTCACTGTCACTCCCATTCCCATTAGCAGTCTGCAAATGAAAATGCGCCGAGAAAGAAATCTACATTTGAGAAAGAGTTTCTTCCTTTGACAAACAATGGCACTCCCATTCCCATTCGGGAATGGAGTGGTTATTATTTCCTACCCTCATTCAATCTACCTTAATCTAACTTAACCTATCGTAACCTAACCTGGACCAGAGTGGGAAAGCCTTGAATGAGAATGGTATGAATTGGGAAGAGAAAAATTTGAAAAGAATCTCTTCGAAAAATTCACTCTCGGCTTTTCTCACTTTCGGGCGTAGAATGAAATGGGGATCACATTGACTGGGATGATAACCCCTAAACAACCCTCAACAATTCCCATTAATTCATTTGAAAATCAACCACTCAATCCATTTGAAAATCAATCAATCAATCATTCTCTCTCTCTCTCTCTCTCATGAAACTAACATGAAGTAGGTAAAAATAATTCTTTCGGTATAAGTTACATTTTCTCACGTTCAGGCTTCTCTGCTTTATATAAAAAGAGGATTTATACATAAAAATATTTTACGTCTTAATATATCTTTGAGTTATGTGCACGTATAGATGTTCGGTGTTTGGCATGGCAAATGTTTGCCATTGATAATTTTTAGGAAAAATTCATACAGATTACTGTATAAAGAGTTCAGAATTCGGATTACTATATGTATACTTCAAGTAATCGACTTGCTCTGGTTGAGGTCGAGTGTTCATCCTGAGAAATTACCCTGAAGATCAGGGTTGTATCCCTCGAAACGCCGGATTTATATTAAAGTCATGCTGTATGTTGCTTCCCTTCGTCATCCTTTTCATTATATATATATATATATTCTAGCCGGTTCACTTGTCTTTCTAAGCTTCGAGATGTGTTATAATGCGTATTAAAAAAATACATTTTCGATTACTTTTTTTGCAAAGATTAAAGACTTCTTTTTTATCATAATACATAACCTTTAATAATGACGATTATCATTATCGTTATCAAAATTGTTCTTACTTCCTGAAGTGGAACATTACTTTAAATGACCAATAGCAAATAGTAAATGCATAAATCTTTACGCCATTTTCATCGCTAATCTGCTCTCTTTGCTGTTAAAGTTTTAATGCTCTACTTTATGTTACTTATTATTTCTTTCTTATATTCTATTTTTCTTCTTCCTCTTATCCGTATTTTATCCGTTATATATATATATATATATATATATATATATATATATATATATATATATATATATATGGTGACGCAAAAGTCGCGTATCATAGGAATTTTCAGTGTTGACTATATTATTTTTTTCTTTTAGGTAGGGGATGACTGCGGAATACCAGGTACAACAAATCGATGAATCGGTACAGAATTTAAATTCTCTACCGATTCATCGATTTGTTGTACCTGGTATTCCATACATTAAAACCAAGCTCACCCTCTCGTCTATTGTTAATTTCGCAGCTATCCCTTACATAAAAAAATAAAAAAAAGAATAATGTAGTCAACACCGAAAATTCCTATGATGCGCGACTTTTACGCCACCCTGTATATTGTGACAAAGTAGTATAGGTGAGTGTTAATAATCCGGCAACTTCCAAAATTCGGAACATTTTAAAAAATAATAAAAAATTCATATTTTCACTACTTTGTCAATTTTCTTCAAAGCCCGACACTGCGTTTGTTTCTGAGAGTCGTTTGCATTGTTGTTCCGGCGTTGCCGTAGCGTTAGGCAAACCCGCCACGTTCGTTTTTGTTTACCTGTTGCAGTCGTATGCTCCGCTCACTGTCTGCCCGTTTTTTCTGTGCTTAAAATGCTTAAAATATATACACATTCCAAAATCCGTAAAATTTCGTAATCCGGCGACTGCTTGGCCCCAAAGGTGCCGGATTATCAAAATTCACCTGTATCAGCTTTAAGATATAAAAATGTTTTCTTTCCTTCGATTGGGCAGCCTCTGAGCGAAATAAAACGTGGACATGATTGGACAGTTCATAATCTCTAACCCAACATTTTGAATACACATCAGTGAGGGATGTACAGGCCCCGCCTCCGTAGGCGAAGATTGTAAAAATGACAAACATTTTCACACGTTATTTCATTACTATTCTGTAAGGATATATATATACACACAATGGTTTCCCTCTTTTTTTCTGTATCACGCAACAACACCAATCTCTCGGTTGCTATACAGCTGTCTATTCCTGTTTCCAACCTCAGCTTTCAGTCTCAGAGACGTCTTTTGAGAACTAAAATAGCACGTTTGGCTTGGTTAGGTAGTCCTGTATATCGATTCTCTCTCTCTCTCTCTCTCTCTCTCTCTCTCTCTCTCTCTCTCTCTCTCATTTTGCCATATTAGTTTGAGGTATAAAAAAGGTAAAACTATCGCATAAGATACTAAATGGCAAAAGGCAAGAAGGCAAAAAAAAATATAGGATAGTGAAGGACGAGTAAATTATACCACAAATTGGGAGATGCAAGACGCTCGTGCGATGACGCTCTAAATTAAATCGTGTTACACGTTTATACACTCCCTTATATAATATACTGGATAATTAATCTTAATTGATGTAGCGAAAGTTATATTCCAGAGAAACTACCTCACTGGGCTCAGTAACCTTTACACACACACACACACACACACACACACACACACACATATATATATATATGTGTGTGTGTGTGTGTGTGTGTGTGTGTTTGAAAATTAAATTTTTAGCCAAAACTAATTTATACATAATGAAAAATCTGAAACATGATCTTGATATTACTCTTATGTTACATCATGAGAGAGAGAAAGAGAGAGGAAGAAAGAAAAGAGGATGGAAAAGAGGGTATACCTCGGGATGGGGAATTTGAAGTGAGAGGTGAGGGAGAGTTACATCGCTAGTGATCTTCCGGAGAGCAAAGGGAGCGGAGAGAATATTAAACCTTACAAAATAAACCCTTATAATCGTACAGTTTTCTCGCGTAATTGCTGTGGGTGTTGTTGTTAACGAGTCTTCTTGAGGATATTTGAGGAAAAACCAATGTTTACTTTGTCATTTAACATTAATACTAACACAAATAATCGATATTTTATGACATTTTTAACTGTATTCAGTCGAATTTCAAATTGAATCGTTCGTTCATTACTTTTTGTAAACAGATTCGACCTTTGGAATTTGAGGTAAGGCAAACGTGTTCATTATCAGTTTCTTTATTGTTTATATCTCGTTGGTAAACATTCAATATACGTTATAAACACCGTTTATTACTATGAATCCTTGGTATAAACGTTAATGAAGTTATTTTATCTGTGTTTGGGATGCGTCGAAATAGAATTTTAGCAAGACAAAAACTTCGACTGACAACATATGTAGTTGAGATCTTGCAATATATCGAATGAATTAAAGAATAATATCGCACTTCGTTTATACTGAATTATATGATGTAATAATTACTCTATATTATTATGGCTTGTTCAGGTTATATATATATAAACCCTCGTCCAACGCGTGTTTGTCCAGCGCGAATTTGCTTATACACGGAAAAATAAATGCGAACAATTATTTGCCGAAAGCGGAAAATTTTATTATACACGGTCCGCCAAACACGCTCTAATACAGTAGTACTGTACGCGTGCCAGTGCGTGTTCTAGTGTTTTCTCCTACACACTCCAACACTCCCGCATCTCCCTCCCTCTCGCGTCACCCCTCGCATCACCCTTTGTCTCAGTCCCGCTAACGCGTTAAGTTCAGTGAAGTTGTGTCGGATTGTTTTTGTCGTATTTTGCCGTTGTTTTGCTATTACCCTTAGATAGCAGTATGGCACCAAAACGTAAAGCATCCGCATGTGATAATGAAGAGAAGAAAAGTCGTAAGGTTATGAGTGACATTAGCCGAAAAATAAAGATTCTAGATAAGTTTGGTGGTGGTATGAGCATAACATCACTTGGCCGAGAGTATCACGTGAATGAGTCTACCATACGCACCATCCGAAAAAGTGAAGAAAAGATACTTGCTATTTTCATTTAATATATTTTTATTTATCATATGTAAATATCATTATGTTTATGATTTTATTATGTTCTTATCCTACATACCAACGGTGGCCAAACCCCAGCTCGCGAGCCGCATGCAGCTCTCGAGGTTAACTGCGGCTCGCAAGACAATTTTGGTTTTTATTGTATTTATCATAAAAGACAAAATTCATAATACAAATATAATTTTTTTTCACAAAAAAAATATGAAAAAAAACTCCAAGGAAAAATTGAATTGACAATAAAATGCGTCATGCGTACGACAATTTCTTTTGCGTGACAGGCACTAAGCGGGATAATTATGTAATTAACACCAATCGCCACTCACCAGTGTCCAGTACCCCGAGCTACCCTGCGGGCCGCGCGTAGTAACGAGTGAGTGTGTTTTAAAATTGGCTTCTTAGATCAAATAGTGGCTATTTTTCTCAGCTATACAAGTGAAAGTTATAGAACCCCTTAGTTGATTAAAATGACTGAGCAGACAAAGTGTAAGAAACGGAAATATGAAGAAGAAAATAGAGTTTTTAAACAGGAGTGGGAGGAGAGCTTTGTCTTTACTGTTAAGGGTGGGAAACCTGTGTATCTTATCTGCCACGTGGCACTCAATCACTTTAAAGCCAGTAACTTAAAGCGTCATCATGAAACTAACCCTAAAAATTTTATTACGGAATTTCCTCCCAAATCAGAATTGCGGAGGACTAAGTTAACAATGTTGAAATCTAGCCTAGTTGCCCAACAAACTGTACTTTCATCATTGTGTAAGACAGCTGACTTAACTACTGAAGTTAGTTTTGTTATGGCATGGAATATTGCTCGTGCTCAACTTCCCTACAGTAGTGGAGAATTTGTGAAGAAGAATATTGCCGATGTTACTGCAATTCTCGCTCCAGATAACACAAAGCTTCGAGAACAAATAGCAAGTATTTCTATTTCCTACCACACTACAGAGAGACGTACTTCCCAGATCAGTGCTGAAATTACATGCTCGTTGCAGAGTGATTTGAAGAATTCTGTTGCATTCAGTTTGGCCCTCGATGAATCCACAGATATTAAAGATAACCCTCAACTGGCGATATTTGTTCGTTATGTTACTGGCGATGGAAATGTGAAAGAAGAACTCTTGGACTTAATGACCCTAAGAGAAACCACCAGAGGGGTTGACATAAAGAACGCACTTGACGAGGCATTATCAAATGCTCAAGTACCATTGAATAAACTTGTCAGTGTTGCAACAGATGGAGCACCAGCTATGGTAGGACAAAATGTAAGCCTAGTTGGGCTCTTGACACGCGATCCCAAGTATCCTGTGTGTCTCTTTATTCACTGTATCATTCACCGTGGTCACTTAGTAAGCAAGTACTTTAGGTATGACAGTGTTATGAAATGTGTTCTAGAAATTGTGAATTTCATTCGTTCAAATGCAAAAACGCACCGAGCGTTTAGAAATTTTATCGAGGAGCTGGATCTTCAATATAAGCCAGATGACCTTTCATTCTACTGTATTGTAGGGTGGTTATCAACTAGTAATCTCCTGAATAGGTTTGTTGCACTGTTGGAGCCTATCATTGATTTCTTGAAAGAAAAGGGAAAGTCATACCCACAACTAGAAGATCACGAATGGGTGCAGGATCTGATGTTTTTTACTGATGTAATACAACACCTTCAAAATCTAAATTTGGCACTTCAGCGAAAGGATAAGGTCATTTCTGACCTTACACAGATAATTTTCAGTTTCCAGAATACAGGGACGTTCAGGAATTTTTACTAGTGGGCCAGTGGGCCACTTAAAAAAAAAAAGGGCACAAATATCTAAAAAGGGCAGACACCAAGTACTAATACTAATATACTAATAAAATACTAATCACTAAATAAAATACTAATCACTACCTTATCTTCGGTATCCACAGGTATTCACTATCTATATAAGCAGTAACAGTAAAGTGAAAACCAACACTAAACATCGAAAAAAGCGAAAACGTTACCTCCATTTCCTCTAAACGCACATAAGCAATCCCTCTAACCGCCACAGTCAGTCACTCAGCTAATCACTCCCATTTTCTTTTCAAGTGCATGGGAGACCTTGCTAGAATCAATATTTTTACTCCAAAGCTTAAAATTGACTAGTGGGCCAATAGAATGTGACTAGTGGGCCAAATACAAGGGCAAGTGGGCCATTTGGCCCACTAGTATATATGTTAAAAAAGTCCCTGCCAGAATAAAATAAAGCTCTTCCAAAAAGATCTAGTAACAAAAAAATTTGACCACTTTCCCCACCTGAAAAACCGAGCAAACACTTTTCCTGATATTGAAATAAAAGATAGTAAATTGGAGGAATACAAAGGTAAATTAGAAGGACTAATTGATGATTTTCAGTTCAGGTTTGATGAACTAAAGAAGCCAAAAACATGCTTCGAATTTCTTGTAAATCCTTTCCTGATTGATGTCGTCAACGATGGCTGTCCTGTTACCACACCTTTTATTACGGAAGCTGCTTCAATACAAACAGAACTTTTGGAGCTACAGGAGGACGTGGGTTTAAAGTTGATACATAAAAGCTTATCTGCAGTTGAGTTTTGGAAGCAAGTACCAGAGACAAAGTATCCTCACCTCAGGAAAACCAGTTTCCGACTTCTCAGTTTTTGGGACAACTTATTGCTGTGAAGCACTCTTCTCGGTAATGAAGTTTGTAAAGTTAAAACATCGTGCTGCCCTCACTAACGAACACTTGACTGAGCTTCTTCATACCGCCTTAACATCACATCAGCCAGACTTTAAAACATTAACAGCCAAAATGAAGACCCAAACTAAGCCTTCTACAAGCAGTAATTAAACAATTTAATAATGTGAGTATAACTATATGTATATGTTTTTAATAATTAAATTCTTTTTAAAATATTTTGTGGCTCTAGTACATCTGAAAAACGTCGTATGTGGCTTTTGGGCCCAGGAAACTTGGCCACCCCTGCAGTATATACTATTGAGCTAAAATGTATCTGTGTGTCTGTCCGTCTGTCCGCTTTCTTCGGAACCGTGCACAGCCTAAACGGCATATCGGAAAATTCTGCAACCACCACCAACTGATAGCCCATGAGCTGCCGATGTGCTCTGTCAAGTTTTCTGGTCCTAGGTCACTCCGTGGCCGAGCACGAACTATTTAATGTCTATTACAAGGTCAATAAAACTATAGAAAATAACACAGCCATGAAAATCTTAGGCTTCACAAATCTTGATACTCAATCAGATGTGAAGCAATTGGGGGAGTGGGGGTGGGGGGTAATGGCATTTTTTATTTGTGTGTGGGGGTAATGGGGGGAGGGGTATAATGGGGGAGGGGTGGGGGTAATGGGGGAGAGGGGTGGGGGTAATGGGGGAGAGGGGTGGGGGTAATGGCGTTTTTTTAACTTTTGTCGCTTAGCCACTTCTTCGTATGAGGGCCTCATATAATATAATTTTAAATCTAGAAGCAATAAAAAAAAATACATGAAAAAGTGAAAAAAAATTTATTATTATCCATTCAATTTTAAACCGTATCACAATATACAGCTAGCTGTGACATATACTGCTACATATACTGTGACATATACTGCTACCTGCCCGGAGGACGATAGCGAGCTACCGATTGTTTCATCTATAATAATAATAATAAAATGACGTGTGTGTGTGTGTGTGTGTGTGTTCCAGCCATAACTCCAAAATGGAAACAGTTACAAACATGAAACTTCACACACACATATTGATTAGGTTCCCAGATTGTGCACCTGGGTGTTAATAAATTAAATAATTAAAATTACTGGGCCCGAAGGCCCCAGCACCGCGATTAAACTACAGAAAAGAACGCAGCCGTGAAAATTTTGAGCTTCACATTGTGTCACGATTTCTGAATATTAAGATTTTCATGACTATAGTTTTACTGACCATAGTTTTTACTCATCACCCATCCACCATACGAAGTTTGGTCGAAATCAACAATGAACTTTAACAATGTCGAAGGGTTAACAACGGAATTGTTCTCTCCAGGAAAGTATTTTTATAGCGAAATACTACGTAACAACTAATAATACCATCGTGAAAAACAGAAGAATTAAAGCTCTTAACATTTTTCATCTACCGTACATGAAAAAAAAAACCAAGGAGATCAAGATGCAGCACTTTATTCATCTTTAAGGCTTTGTGAAACTCATGAAGAAACCTTAATAAGAAAAGAGAATTTAAAAATTCATCTATTAGGATGAAAGAAACTGTTGAAAGAAAAGAAATGAGAAGAGCAGGCGATAGAGGCGCAAAATGGACGAGTGGAAAAATGTTGCAGAGATAATGATCAATGTTGCAAAGGGGGGATGGGGTATTAGGGTGTGTCAATTTGGGAGGTGAAAATTAATTTTTGCCAATTCCTTCACTGAGGGGTTTTAAAAATATGTTTTTGGATGTGAAGAATTCAAATCTGCTATTATTTTTGTGATTGCTCAACACTTAGCTTGGTAAATCTACGTTTGATTAAAAAGCACATAAATTGCTCTCGGAAAACAACATTTATTAATTTTAGCTTCTCAAAATGTCAGGTAATGCTATAAAAATTTTAGTTTCTCTGCATAAAACATATCCTAGTAATCATAAAACATATCCTTGTAATCATAAAACAACATTAGAAAGTAATGACATCAGTAAAAAAAAATATTTAAACAACAAGTTTCATCAAGTCTTGCTTTGATTCGTTCTTGGACATCAGCCGCCGACTTGCTTCTTGGCCTCTGATATAGCCCTCACGTTTCTCATGTGTATACACCCTGCCTACTGCCTCTGTGACTTGTTTCACACACCTCTCTATTGTCTGAGCATGACAGGGCCACTGTGGAACTTGCATAGGCTTGTCAAAGAACTTCTTTACTTCCGCTGTAGTCAGTTTACATGTCAAAGGAGGTTCAAATACCCCGTCAGACCAGTCTGTCAGCTCCAACACGGAAGAAGCACTGGGGTTGATGGAAGGTGTCTTCCTGGGACGTACAGAAAGATCTCCAAGTGTGTCATTATCAGTGGCGGTTCCTCATATGGGCAATATGGGCAGCCGCACAGGGCGGCATTTGTGGAGGGGCGGCATGAGCGCCTGCAAAAAAAATAAAAATAAAAATAAGAATAAATAAATAAAAAAATAAATAAAAATAAAAAATAAAATAAAATAAATAATAAAAGATCAATAAATATATTTTTATTAATAAAAAACCATCTATTGCATTTTCCATAAACCTTCCCATAAAAGACCTAAACAATGCAAAATGCTTCCAGATTAATATTATTGGGAATAAAGGCCCATACTTTAACATATGTAATGTTATTTTTCTGGGTTTGGTTAAATAGTGAAATGTATATTATTTATTACAGAACGAATCTTCACACTAAGCCACTAAGGTCTGTCAAATAACCGCAAATGGATAAGAAGAGGTCAAAGCTATCAGGTGCTCAGTTTAGAAAAAAGAGGAAAGAAGAAGAGGAGAAACGAGCAAAAGATAAAGGTATAGAGCTATGTCATCTACTCTTCACTGCTATATTGCACTGCTATTTTGTGATATAGCTTTCTGAGTCATTTGAAGTGTACTATTATGTATATAATTAGCCATTAACCAAGGAGGTTGTATTATTCATTTGTTTCCTATTCTAAAAGTTTAATAAATTGTGCTTAATAACATGTTAAATTAATTGTACTAGCCTATTCATGCATTGGTCTGTTATGTTCTATTTTACTATTTGCAGGGGCACTTTTGAAATATTTTGGAACATCCTCTGCCACTAGCCAGGATGAGAAGCCGTCTACTTCTGCCATTATTGAGGCTGAGGAGCCATCTACCTCCTCAGCCTCACATATGTCTCCACAAATGCAGTCTGATCCTGAGGATGAAGACCCATTTGCTTCTACTTCTCCCCGGCAGGACTCTTCAGGTGAGTTTGTGTGCACATATGTCTGTGAGTGTGTGCGTGTGTGTTTATGTGTATGTGTGTGCATCCCTGCAAAGCATTTTGCAAACAGTCATAAATTATAATGTTATTATCACTGGGTCTGGGTTACTGGGTATGTGTGGTGTTTCACCACCATAATTCCATAACACCACCACCATAACAAAGTGCTGTGAATAATGTGTTATCTAACTTAGGTGTGTATACTAATGAGTAATGCTCTTGTTCTTTCTATTAGAAATGCTGGAGCAGAATCGCCTCCTGAGGATGAGTCTCTGTCCACCGACCCTGCTAACTGGCCTTCAGTTCTGACTGAGAGAATTCGGACACAACTGGTTTCCAGGGGACCAAGTCAAGTATCATCTGACTTTGTATTCCCTAGAAACGACAGTGACGGAAGAAGTTTCCACCATCAATACTTCAGGAAGTCATTGAGGATGAGAAAGGGGGAGACCATTGACAAGCAGGAGATGGCACTTCTGGAAGTTGAGATGGAGAGCGGTGCTGACACGTCTCACTGCTATTGTGCATTCTCTGGCAGTTAGGAATTTGGCACTAAGGGGACATACAGAAAAATTGTTCTCACCATCAAATGGCAATTTTCTGAAAGAAGTTGAACTGATGGCACAATTTGATCCTATAATGCAAGAGCACATTAACCGTGTCCAAAAAGGGACCTCCAGTCACACCAGCTACCTCGGCCACCACATACAAAACGAACTCATTGATTTGTCGAGCAGCAAGACCATTTCAGCAATGGTGAGCGACATCAAACAATCAAAGTTTTTTTCAATAATTCTAGATTGCACTCCAGATATCAGCCACACTGAACAGTTGTCAGTTGTGATTCGGGTTGTGTCACTGGAGGGGAAGCCCCATATAAAGGAACATTTCATGGGGTTTTTGGAGGCAGAGGAGTCCACTGGTCAACATTTGGCATCTCTGATTCTGAAGAGACTGGAGGAGCTAAAAGTTCCTTTCATGGACTGTAGAGGACAATCATACGACAACGGGGCCAACATGAGGGAAAAAAACAAGAGTGTTCAATCCAGGCTCCTAGAAATTAATCCCAGAGCTCTGTTTGTTCCATGTGGGGCTCATTCTCTGAATTTGCTTGTGGCCGATGCTGCTAAGGGATCTATTGATGCCACAAGTTACTTCGGCATCTTGCAGAAGCTTTACAACTTGTTTTCAGCCTCCACACAACGATGGGCCATTTTGAAAAAACATGTGAACATCACATTGAAGATGTGGTCTGATACAAGGTGGGAAAGCAAGATCAAGAGTGTGGAGCCCCTGAGATATCAGGCAGCTGCAGTGAGAGATGCACTGATCGAGGTGAGGGACCACACCAAAGACTCTGTAATAAAGGTCGAGGCTCAATCTCTGTCAGAGGAGGTTGGGTCATACCGCTTCGCAATTTGTTCAGTGGTGTGGCATGACCTGTTGTGCCAAATTCAGCATGTGAGCAAGCAGATGCAGTCTCCTAGCATGCACGTTGATGTTGCAGTAAATCTCCTAAAAAAAACAGAGAGAGGTCTCCGCAATTACAGGGCAACAGGTTTTGTGGCTGCACAAATGGCAGCCACAGATATCTGTGAACAAATGAATGTGGAGGCTGTGTTAAAACAAAAACGGCTGAGGTCCACAAAGCGGCACTTCTCCTATGAAGCATCTGATGAGCCCTTGATTGATGCTTTGAAGAAGCTGGAGGTGACATTTTTCAATGCAGTGGTTGATGCTGCAACATCAGCCATTCAGGAAAGATTTTCCACGTTGGAAATTGTGGGAGAGAAGTTTGGAGTGCTGACACATTTCCAAAATCTCACATTTGAGGAGCTGACAGAACAATGTGTGAACCTTAGTACTACACTACACTTTAAGGGACAATCTGACTTGGATGGTAGAGAGCTTGCACAGGAGCTGAAGAACTTGCCTGACTTGCCATCAAAGACCATATCCTTGCTTGAACTGCTGACATTTATCCATGAAAGGGAGCTCTCTGAAATATATCCAAATTTGTGGACTGCTCTCAGAATTGGTCAACCTAACCCCCGCGTTGGACGAGGGTTTACTTATATCATTTTTTGGAATATTGCTCTATGCGTAATGCGTCCAAGATAGATTTACTTATTAACAATAGGCCAAATTATATATATATATATATATATATATATATATATATATATATATATATATATATATATATATATATATATATATAACTGCAAGCACGCAGTATAATTAACGTAAAGAACGACGCTTGTATAGGAGATATTCCGCGCAAGACGAGAACATACAAAATGCAAAATATAAGGAATGGAATTTATAATATACATACATACTGTACTTTTTTGTTCCTCTTTAAATTATTATTATTATTATATATATATATATATATATATATATATATATAATATATATATATGGTAAACCTGGTACAAGTTCCGTGCGTTGGTTATACTTCACACGAAGGTCAAGCTGGTGGCTCCGCCTCTAGACTTGACTTGGGATGATGGAGGAGCGAGTTGCTCTCTTGAGATCTCCATCGCGCATAGCCAGACACACCCGGCTCATCCGGTACCCCTCCTGAGCCAGGCATCTAGTCTTCTTTTGAAGATTTCAACTTTGACAGCTGCTTCGGAAGCTGGTTAAAAAGTCTTGGTCCCCTGACAGCCAAGCTATTTTCCTTCAGTGTTGAGAGTGTCCCTCGTCGGGCCTTTAGTTTGGAAACACTACACATTCTGCCTTTCCTATTTTCCAGTGTTGTTTGAATGGTAACTGGGTTTCGAACTTTAGTTTCAGGTTTGGTTCAGTTTTGGTTCAGTTTTTCGATCATTTTCCATATGTAAATTATAATGTATCTCTCTTCTTCTTCTTTCCAGCGAATATAGATTTAATTTGCATAGTCTTTCCCAGTAGTTGAGTTCTTTGCAGTCATCAATCTTGGCTGCAAAATGTCTTTAAATTTCTTCTAGTTTATTAATTTCTTCTTTTTTGTATGGTGACGTCAAGACTGGTTTTGGTATGATCAGTTTTCAGCAGGGGAATCATTATATTCTCATCCCTTCTTTTGAAGGTTCTCAATATCTGTCTCGTAAATCTTTTTACTATGTTTATTTCTATCTCATTCTGTTTCAAATTTTGCATCATCGGTCATTATTACCCCTAAATATTTTGCTTTCGTGCTTATTTCCTGTCTATCTGAGGTATAGTATGCTGTCTGTTTTTCTTAATTTCTCCCATATCTCAAGGGCTGAAATTTCTCAGTGTTACCATTCATGTTAATGTCTTCTGACCATTTGATACTGTATTCTGTTTGTGTCCCTCTGCAACGCTTCCACCTCTTCGGCATTGTCGATTTTTCTTCTAATCTTTGTATCGTCAGCAAAAGATGTTGTTATACTGTTGGCGATGTCTGTCAGCATGATAATGAATAGGAGTGAAGCTAATACTGTTCCCTGTGGAACTGAATTCCCTACTTTCGATTCTGATGATGATATATAATGGATTTTTACGACTTGCTGACGTTCTCTGAGGAAATTGTAGATCCATTTACCCACTTTGCCTGTTAATCCCAAGTGTTTCATTTTATGTGCTATTATGTCATGATCACATTTATTGAATGCTTAGAAAAATCCTCATATATTACGTCGTAGCTATCACTGCTCTGAAGTGCGTTTATGATATTGTTATAGTGCTCTGTTAGTTGTGAGAGGCACGATCTTCGTGATTGGAATCCGTGCTGGTTCTCACTGAATCTTTCCTAAGTCTCCAAAAAGTCATATATTTTCTTGATGACTATTTTTTCAAATATTTTTGTGAGATGTGATTTCAGTAACACCAGTCTATAGCTATTTGCTTGAGACTTATCCCCCTTTTATACTCATATATAGGAACAATGTTCGCTCTTTTTACTATGCTCATTATTTCTCCCGTGTTTAGGGATCTTCTCCATATCGAATAATGGGGTGTAGCTATTTCATTCTTACAGTTTTTAATTAACAAAGCTTTCCATTTGTCCGGACCTGCAGCTGAATGTGATTTCCTTTGTCTTATGGCTCTCACTGTATCTTCTGGGATAAATTCAAAGTCAGTTATACACTCTCCATTTACAGTAATTCCTCTTCAAAAAAGGTATTTGTCAGGTATTGCCGTCTCCTTTTGGGGTACTGAAAGTGGATTCATATTGAGCTCTTAATATTTCGGATATTTCTTTTGGATCGTCGATTAGCCCGTTATTTTCAGTGGTCCGCGTTTTTGTTTTTCTTTTCGCGAAGCTATAAAAGTATTTTGGGTTATCTTTTATTGCTTTCACCGCATCTTCTTCTTCTCTCTCTGAATGGCCCTTAATTAGGGCTTGTATTTCTCTGTCCATACTCTCCAATTTTATTTGTATCACTTTTCTGGTGGTGTTATCTGTGCAATTTATCAACTTCGTTACTACTCTCCTTTTGTGGAATAGTGTTCGCTTTTGCCTCTCGAAATAATTCCTCCTTTCCTTTGGTTGTACTTTCGGAACATATTTTTCTAAAATTTCTAGCGTCTTTTCATCCAAGGTTATTAGTATTTCTTAGGATGTTTTATTCCCTAAGACTGTTTTCCACTTTATTTGTGCCATATGGGATTTGATTTCTTCCCAATTTATTGTCTTAGGTTAAAAATTTCAAATTTGCTTCTTTCTTCAGTATGAGTATTTACTTTCAGTGTTCTCGCCATATTAGTTGATATTTCGATAATGTGGTGTGAGATATTTGTCGGTGTTACTTTTATATCATTGATAAGTTGGTATTGTTCGTGAATGCCAGATCCAAGCAATTATTTTTTTCTGGTGTTATCTGTTATTTCCTGTGTTAACATAAATTCATTTGTTAGCGCCATCAACATTTTTTATTGTTTCTGGTCTTCTTTGATTGTTTCTGGTCCTGATGTATATATACATTCCTTCCCATCCTTTTGTATTTTACAAATAGGAAATTAAAATTGTCACAGAGTATTATACAGGGTGTACACAAAGTCCTTTCCCGATTATAAACTTTAATTACATGAAATCCAAAAAAAAACTAATGCTTTGTTTTGCATGTTGTTGCATAACACATCAAGTTTTTTCTTGTCAATGTTTGGTGTGGATTAATGCCAGGGCCGGATTAAGCATTGTTAGGGCCGGGGGCAATTAATATTTTCGGGCCGGTGTCACTAGAAAAACACAATTCTTTACCTGATACATCATACATGAGTGATGTGATCAGCTGACTGGGATCGATCAACAGAAAACGAAACAAAAACAAAGATATGATTACAGAAAATGTATACTTTGTTCACATAAATGGGATACTAAACTAGGTTTTGTAGAAGCGGAATCTAGAATTTTTTTTCTTCCTCACGGTCGACCAATTATTTCAACGGTAGATTATAGCGTTTACATAGTTTCTTGGGGTCGGTCAGCATCTTGGGGCCGGTCAGCATCTGGGGCCGGGGGCAAATGCCCCCTTTGCCCCCATTATAATCCGCTACTGATTAATGCATGGTAGGGTGATAGGCCCATTCTTCTTTGCTGAAAAGAATGTTACAACACAAGTGTACCTAAACATGCTCGAGTTCTTTGTAGCCCCCCAGTTGGGCGACCTCCAACCATCCATCATTTTACAGCAACCCCACACTGGAGTTTGTTAGTGCGCGAGTTCTTGAACACCACTTTTCCAGGAAGATGGATTGGACGCGACAGCCTGGTGCCATGGCCTCCACGATCCTCCAATATTATGCCCATGGACTTCTTCCTGTGGGGATAACCTTCGTTAACTTTGGTTTAGCTTCCGCTCGAATTGTTCATTCTGATGAAGGTCAAGCTTGTCACTCCACCTTAGACCTACAGTTTAACGTGGAATCCGAACCACGCACCACCGGCAGCCCAGCGTCTTAATCACTAGGCTACCCATTTATCTACCAACCATTTTTTTTTATTATGTGGAAGGATGAACAGCTGGGTTTTGCTGCGCGCCGCCTGCCGTCACCGTGTCTCGATCCCGTGGCCGATGGATTCGTAGTCAGCGACGCTAACCACTACACCACCGAGGTGCATGTAAAGGATTATGTGTACCGTACTCCTATTGTTAACACTGACAAGGATTTGCGGTGCCATCAACAGTGTCACGAGAGATATGCTAGCGAACGTATGGTGTGAACTCCAATTTCGCTTGGATGTGCTACATGTTGCGACGCACATATTGAGATTGAATGAGAAACATAATAAACTTGATGTGTTATGCAACAACATGCAAAACAAAACATTACTGTCACTTTTTCGGATTTCATGTAATTAAAGTTTATAATCGGGAAAGGACTTTGTGTACACAAATGTGGTGTTTAAGGACTTTATTAGGTTACTGATGTCGGCAAGAGCTTCAGAGAACTTTGCAGTTGGAGTATTCGAAGGTCAGTAGATGACTATTAGTATCACGTTAAGTTTTTAAATTTTTACTGCCAAGAGTTCCACATAGCTGTTTGAATTATTTATTATTGTTTCTGCCATATGGCTCTCTCGTATGTATGATATATAGCCAGAGCTGTGCGCGCTAACTGATAAATATAGCGCCGCTAACGCTAACAGGTTTTAAAATTAGCGGCGTTAACGCTAACGCTAACTTTGGCGCTAATTTTTATGAAATGTCTAGCTAAGTACTATTTTTAATAATAATAATGCATTTGTATATATTTATGTGTGTTCGCTATTTGTTATTATCTTTTATAGTGTCAAATGGGAACAAAATTATATCTTTAAAATGATTATTGGGTATTCAAGAAAATTGCGTAATTTCATATTTATAATTAAACTTATTTATTGGAAAGACATTGTCCTCCTTTACATATTCAGTTCAGGAAACTTTATTATTATACATTCTGCGTTCAGCATTATGCACAAAAAGCAACGTAATATAGAGAATACCATTCTAAGACTCTATTAATTTTAATTTATATTAGCGCTTAGCGCCTAACATTGCCTGAAAATGTAGCGGCCCCATCTGTTCCGCTAACTATTTTGAAAAATAGCGCCGCTAATGGATGCGCTAATAATTAACTAGCGTCGCTAATTAGCGCCGCTAGGCACAGCTCTGTATATACACAACCAGTGATGTAGGTCTCGAGATCGGTCTCGGTCTCGAGACCGATCTCGAGACCCAATTTGCAGATCTCGATCTCGATCTCGGTCTCCGCTATTTAGATCTCGGTCTCGATCTCGGTCTCGACAGACGCGGTCTCAGTTTTTCTCCCCGAGACCTTTCGAGACCTCGAGACCGTAATGAAAAATACATGTTATTGGCATACTCATGATGGTGGCTTGGTTGAACAGACACAATTCAGAATGTTTATGAAAGTTTGTAAAAGTAAGGGACTCTAGGTATTCACTAATCAGTCACCCTGTTTTGAGTTGCCACGTTTGTCTTGCGGGGGGGGGGGGGGGGGGGGGGGGGTCTGGATTTTTTAGGTTAGCGCTACAAAAACATTTGCCCCCTCGCCCCCGTCAGATTAATTTTATTGAAAATGGAAACACTAAATAGAGAATTATATATATTATATAGAGGGTGTCCCAAAAAAAACTATATACTCTTTATAGCATCATATATTTTATAATTAAAAAAAAAAACCAAACAATATATTGTTATAGCAATTGCCAATGAAAGGTAAATTAGTAATCTAAGTGATCAAAATGTTATAGCAAGTTGTTTGCATATAAAATTGAATTAACTACGCCAAGTGCTCAAAATGTTCTCCGGCGGCATGAATGCACTTTCGAATGCGTCGACTAACTGATTCGCAGACATGGACTAATGTGGATGCTGTGATGGTCCCGCACTTTTCCCTAATTGCATCCTTAAGGTGTTCGAGTGTTGCAGGTCTTGTACCATAAACTGCATCCTTCAGGTAGCCCCACAAGTAAAAATCAAGTGGAGTCAAGTCCGGTGAACGTGGAGGATACTCAACGCTTCCTCTTCGTCCTATCCAACGGTTAGGCAACGTTTCATCGAGGTACCTTCTGACATCACAATGATAATGAGGGGGGGGGGCTCCATCTTGTTGAAAGTAAAAGTCGTCGTTTCCAAACAACTTCCGAACTGCACGTATAATTTTTGTCGGCAGCATGTCGAGATATGCGGCACCGGTAACTGTCCCATTAAAGAAAAATGGTCCAACCAAACCCCTGGATGATAAACCACACCATGCTGTTAATCCTGGTAAATTAACATGTTTATCCACATAAACGTGTGGATTATCAAGTGACCAGTACCTGCAGTTGTGTCGATTTACTGTGCCATTCAGCTTGAAGGTAGCTTCATCAGACCACTCGATTTTGTTGTATTGAAAGTGCATTCATGCCGCCGGAGAACATTTTGAGCACTTGGCGTAGTTAATTAAATTTTATATGCAAACAACTCGCTATAACATTTTGATCACTTAGATTACTAATTTACCTTTCATTGGCAATTGCTATAACAATATATTGTTTGGGTTTTTTTAAATTATAAAATATATGATACTATAAAGAGTATATATTATAAGGCCACTTAGTGTTGCCAAACGGCGTGTCAACCTCTGTGGCGTGATAAAAACGATTATCCTCCCATCCAATATGTATTTGAAAAAATAAAATGCTTCACACAAAAGTAATGCAAGAAATACAGCATAAAGAAAACAGTACCGACAAATTCAATAAAGCATAGAATAATTCGACAACCCTTCACATCACTTATATTTACAACGTACCGATTCGTAGAACAAATCGCAATTGCCAATTGTAAATGTTAAAAAATGACGTCATCAATGATATACTTAACATACTTAATATACTTAACATAGTCTAATTTCCATAGTAGTGTAAAACAAATTGAAAGGGCATGAACTTGGTCTCGATCTCGATTTCGGTCTCGAATTTTAAGGGTCTCGATCTCGGAAGGTAGATCTCGATCTCGAACCTTTGATCTCGGTCTCGATCTTGGTCTCACAGGATCAGGTCTCGGTCTCGGTCTCAGTCTCGGACTTGGTGGTCTCGACTACATCACTGTACACAACCATCTTTTTGTCTCTGTTCTGTCAGCTTGTAGTATGTTGTAACCATCGAGTGACTCTCTCTCTCTCTCTCTCTCTCTCTCTCTCTCTCTCTCTCTCTCTCTCTCTCTCTCTCTCTCTCTCTCTCTCTCTCTCTCTCTCTCTCCAGCCCTGGCTGTTCGGGAAACGGGTCATGCTAGGGGGCGGTTAGAATAGGGAAAGCTCCCTCCGTGCAGTGCTTTTTAATGCATCGAGTCCTGGATTCACACTGATCGTAGGGACGACGTTGGGGAGTTCGAGATTCCCGGGTATAGAATGTTTCACAAAGACCGCACCCGTGGGGAGGGGGGGAGGGGTACTAATATACGTGAGGGACACGTTGAGTCCGGTTGAATGCCAGTTCCGATCTGAACGGGAGCTGCTTGGCGTCGATCTGAACGTGGGAGGGAAGAACTATAGGTTAATCTTGGTGTACAAACCTCCGCATCTCCTCCTCGAGGAGGATACAGCCCTTTACACCGAACTCCGTAGCCTGCTAGGAGACAGGGTGTGTGTAGTTTTAGGAGACTTCAACTGTCGCGGCATAAACTGGGAAGACAGAACTGCTGATGCCGAAGGGAGGAGGCTAGTTGACTTTGCTGATGAGAACTTCCTCACTGTGGGTCAATGCGCCTACACGAGGCGAAAGCGTTCTAGACTTAGTATTCACGACCGAAGACAACCTCGTCACTGGCCTCACCGTTGACGAATCGTTGGGCGGGAGTGATCATGGTCTGATTAGGTTCTGTGCGTCCCTCGGGTGAAGCGTAGTGACTCTAGAGGCAGTAAGCTCGATCTACGGCGGGTGGACTTTGTTGGCCTCCGGGATAGCGTAGGTGAGATGGGGTTACAGGTCGGTGGCGATGTTGAGGAAGTATGGAGTGCATTCCGGGACCAGTTTATGGTGCTGCAGTCTGCTGCCATACCCTCAAAACCGGTCACCCCTGCTTCAACGCAGCCTAAGTGGTTCAGTCGTGACATCGCTTCCGCTATCCGAAATAGGAAAGCTGCGTAAAAGAGGGGGAAGGCCAATCGTTCCCACGAGAACACTGAGGCGTATGTCCGCCTGTGCAGAGAAGTGAAGGCGAAAGTTAGGCTAGTGAAACGTAACGAAGAACTCTGGGTGGCAAGCCTCTGCAAGGGGAACCCTAAGGAGTTCTTCAGTTATGTTAATAGTAGAAAGCCCATTAGAGGACTCCAGCGGCGTTCTGCGGACCTCCGACGCGGAATCGCTAATGTGCTGAATGAGTACTTTGCGTGAGTGTTCACCAGGGAGGACACCCGCGTCATCCCCGAGCCAGGCGTCAGGCACGAAGGTGCTGGCCTGGATAGTGTTCGGTGTACCGCGACAGTCGTTGCCAATAGAACAGACAAACTGAGCGCGTTTAAGGCTCCTGTGCCAGACCAGTTCCTTCCCAGAGTGTTGCGGGAGGTGCGCGACCAGGTGGCTCCCCACCTGGCTACAGTCTTCAACAAATCGTTCGAGACGGGCCAGGTGCCTGGTGACTGGAGGGAAGCCAATGTGACCCCTATCTTTAAGAAAGGGGATCACGAAAGTCCAGGGAACCATCGTCCCATTAGTCTCACTTCGGTTGTAGGTAAATTATTAGAGGGGATAATAGCGGATAGGATCGTTGACCATTTGGATTCCTACAAGCTGCTCGGGGACTCCCAACATGGGTTTAGACGGCATAGCTTGTCTCACCAACTTTCTCGGGTTTTTCCACGTCATGTTGAGTGAGTACGATAAGAGTAGGGCGATTGATATACTTTATCTCGACTTTTAGAAAGCCTTTGATAAGGTACCTCACCGTCGGCTAATGGCCAAAGTGCGCGCGCTGGGTATCGGTGGGGAAGTAGGTAGGTGGATTGAAAACTGGCTGAAGAATAGGCGGCAGAGGGTTGTAATTAAAGGGACTAGTTCGGGTTGGGCCTCGGTCACTAGCGGAGTTCCTCAGGGTTCCGTTTTGGGGCCAGTGTTGTTTATCAATAACATAAATGATATCAACAGTGGCAACGTCAGTAGGATCGCCAAATTCGCTGATGACACGAAGCTTGGGGCCAATGTTGGGACGCCCGAGGCGATCGAGCAACTGCGTGCTGACCTACGTAGGATAGGAGAGTGGTCCGAAAAATGGCAAATGCCGTTTAACTTGGGCAAATGCAAGGTGATGCACATTGGCTACGCCAATCCCAAGTCGGACTACTCCATGTTGGGGAGTAATATCGAGGCCGCTGATTTGGAAAAGGACTTGGGTGTGCTAATTGGCAGCGACCTTAAGTTTACGAAACAGAGCGTAGAGATGGAAAAGAAAGCCTAGAAGTTGTTAGGTTATATCAGGAGGCAATTTCGATTTCGGAACAAGGAGATTGTGCTTTCTCTGTACAATTCTCTGGTTCGGCCGTACCTGGAGTATGCTGTGCAGTTCTTGGCGCCCACCCTCAGGAGAGATATGGAGAGGCTGGAGCGAGTCGAGGCGAGGGCCACAAAGTTAATCCCTTCCGTTAGGCATATGGGCTACAATCGACGCTTACGCGCCCTGAATTTGTTTTCGCTGGAAACTCGGAGGCTGCGCGGTCAACTCATCGAGGTTTTCAAGTTCTTACGCGGGTTCAACAATGTCGATTTTAGAAGCATGTTTAGTTTAAATGATAACCCAACTCGCAACAATGGTTGGAAGTTGGATTTGAAAAGGTTTAAAACTAGTGTGTGTGGGAATTACTTTACCTATAAGATCTGTGACACGTGGAACAGGCTACCTTCAGAAGTTGTGAGCAGTTCTTCTGTGGATTTGTTTAAGAAAAGGTTAGACCGAATCTTGCACACTATTTGAGGGTGTATGTATTTTTCCTTGGCACCTGTTGCCATTGGTACCTCCTCGGTATGGGCCTTCTTGCCCTTGTGTATGTATATATCTCTCTCATATATTATATTAGGTCATCCCATAAGTAATGCGGCATTTTTTAATTTTTTTTTTTCCATTTTTATCATTATTTTACGGATAGAAATCAAACAACTCTTTGAAGTTATTTATATTTAAATAAATATTTATTTAAATATAAATAACTTCAAAGAGTTGTTTGATTTCTATCCGTAAAATAATAATAAAAAAGGAACAAAAAAATTTAAAAATGCCGCATTACTTATGGGATGACCTAATATATATAATATATATATATATTCTAAAGGACTGCCAGGTGAACTGTGAAAATTGTGAGTCCTGTACTGACAAAAGTGGTCGTCCGTCCGTCTTGTTTGTAACAACTTCATCTCCGTAGACAGCTGCAAGCATTCCGTGCGTTTCTGTTGCCGTCTTACCAAGTTTAAAACAAAATTTTATGTTTGCACGTTGCTCAAATTTCGACAATTTCTGCAAAATCGCCAGACGCCACAAATCGCCCTCACACAAAGCAATAACACGGCGCACTGGTGCGTAGTTGAATGGTGTTTGTTGGCATCTGGAAAGTGGCCAAGGTGACGTCATCAGCCATACACACTGACATTACCTAGTGACACGCGTTCATTAGTTGTGGGACTATTTACCGAACTTTTTAATCACACCTCGTAAGTACCTCAAACAGCTACGTAGAATGTGTAGCAGCAAACGTTGAAAAATTAAATATGGTACTAATTGTAATGTACAGACCCCCAAACACGCCAACCTCAAAATTTTCAGAGTCCATTACAGAGGTAAGAAACTGGGTAAAAGCTCTACACTACCAACATGGGTTTCGGTCAGGCAGATCATGCCTATCACAACTAATGGAACACTACAACAACATTACTGATGCACTTGAAAGTAATGAAAACTATGATACACAGACTTTGCTAAAGCGTTCAACAAGTGTGACCATGGAATCATAATACATAAACTGAAATATATGGGAATAACAGGAAAAGTAGGGAAATGGATATATAATTTCCTGAGTGAGCGGCGGCAAGTCGTTACAGTACAAGGAGTATCTTCATCGGAATCAGAGGTCCTCAGCTCAGTACCACAAGGAACAGTATTAGCTCCACTACTCTTCATAATCATGCTAACTGACATAGATGAGGACGTTACCAGAGACAGCACAGTAACATCCTTTGCGGATGACAAAAAAGATCAGTAGAAAAATAAGAAACCCAGAAGATATAGGATCTCTACAAACCGACATGAACAGAATCTACAAGTGGACGGAAGACAACAATATGAAGTTTAACACCGAGAAATTTCAGCTGTTACGGTATGGAAAAAGAGAAGACCTAAAATCCATGGAATATTATACCCCAAATGGACAGGAAATTCAGAGAAATTCTAGAGCAAAAGATTTAGGGGTTGTAATGACCGATGATGCGAAATTTGAAACACAAAATAAGATAGCAGTAACAGAGCAAAGAGAATAACGGGACAGGTATTGAGAACCTTTAAACGAAGGGATAGGAATGTAATGATTCCTCTACTGAAAACCCTGATCATACCCAAATTGGAATACTGCTCAGTCCTAACATCCTCATAAAAAAGAAGACATTAGACAGCTGGAAGGGATCCAGAGAAGCTTCACAGCCAAGATCAACGGGTGCAAAAAAGTAAATTACTGGGAAAGGTTACGCGAACTAGACCTATATTCACTGGAAAGGAGAAGAGAGAGATACACCATTATTTACACTTGGAAAATAATGGAGAAACTAGTCCCTAATCTTACTCCGAACCCTGTAACTCCCCAAACAATGGTGGAAAGTAGAAACGGTAGACTGTGTTGTATTCCCAAATTAAAGGCGAGACAGGGAACAAACATCCTTAACCCTGAAAGAAAATAGTTTTGCGGTGAGAGGACCAAAACTGTTTAATCAGCTTCCCAAAGACCTAAGAAACACGAAAGGAATTGCAGTGGACATCTTCAAAAGAAGATTAGACGCCTGGCTCAGAACAATCCCCGATGAGCCAGTTATGTGAGGTGGAGAGCACAAGAAACCAACTAACTCACTACTTCACCAGGCCAACTCGAGAGGAGGGGCGACAAGCTTAACCTTCGCGAAATGAGGAATCATCGCGCGGAACCTTTGTAAGGTTGTAAGGTAAGGTGTGTATATATATATAATTTTATAATATATATATATATATATATATACACTGTGTTTTTACACACACACACACACACACACACACACACAGACACACACACACACAGACACACTTTAATCGTATAATTATAGCTTTGTCATTGTTTTTAACTCTGTAATTGTAATGTTTTCTCTCGTAATATAATAAAACGTATCTGTTAATAAATTATACAAATTTGTTAAGTATTTTTCTTACAGTGATTTGCAATGTTTGAGAGGCGTGACTGCGTCGTGTGACCATGCAAATATTTAAGAAGAGTTTACAAACGCTGTACTGAAGGGGGGGGGGGGGGCGAGCATTTTTTTTTTTTTTTTTTTTTTTTATGATTTGTAAATATAGTTATGCAAATTGCGTTAAATTTGAAGTGCCTTTGCATACAAAAAAAAAATATCTGAACACTTGATTTGGTTAAAATATTTAGAGGTTTATTGAATAAAAAAGAATGTAGGTAGGACCACTTGTCTATAGCTTATATAGTGTTTCTATCTATCTTAATTACTGAAAAGAATTTTCAGGCGAGTCTGACGAGATCAATATACGTATAGTGTCGCTATTCTTTATGTAATATCTCTCAATATCTCTTTACCTTTCTCTACCTCTGTAACGAATTTTCTTTTCACGAAATTAACATTAGATTAATACCTATAACTTGCCCAGAGGTTTAGTGGTAAAGTAAGGCTACGTTAGGTTAGGTTAAATTAACAAATTCTGACAATTTGACGAGTGGGATGAAATGAAATAAGTAAAAAATTCAGTAAAATTAAAATTAAATTTACTTTATTGCTGGATATATATATATATATATATATATATATATATATATATATATATATATACATTCAACTGCAAAGAACACGCAGTATAAATAACGTAAAGAACGACGCTTGTATAGGAGATATTCCGCGCAAGACGAGAGAGAGAGAACGGAACAAATGAAAAAATGAGGTAACCACCTGGGTTCGATTCCCAGGTGGTTACCTCATTTTTTCATTTGTTCCGTTCTCTCTCTCTCGTCTTGCGCGGAATATCTCCTATACAAGCGTCGTTCTTTACGTTATTTATACTGCGTGTTCTTTGCAGTTGAATGTATATAATGTTACGGCATGCGGGAGGTGCCCCCTTGGGGCATTGGTTTCTGCGAGTATGTAGAAGAATTACGGCATTTGGAAGAATGAGGTCCATGGTGTAATGGTATCGCGTCTGACCGGCAATCGGAAGATCCCGGGTTCGATTCCCAGGTGGTTACCTCATTTTTTCATTTGTTCCGTTCTCTCTCTCTCGTCTTGCGCGGAATATCTCCTATACAAGCGTCGTTCTTTACGATATATATATATATATAATATATAGATATATTATATATATATATATATATACAGGGCGTCCCAAAAAAATGTATACACACTTTAACAGCTGATAGCTCAATTGATGTTTCTTTCTTTCCAAGTTAAACCCATTAGAATTAATAATGGCAGTCAGACTAAGCTTTGAACAAAGGAAATTCATTCTAAAATGCTACTGGAAGTGTGAAAACGCAGTTGAAGTGCAAAGACAGTTTAGGAGAGAGTTTCAAACAGATCCACCAACGCGACTTACCATCACTCGAATTAGAGATAAGTTTGAAGCCATGGAACTGTTCAGAATGTCCACAAGAAGCGTTCCGGAAGACCACGGACATCGACAAGCCCCACAAAGCAAGAAAGAGTACTGGAAACGTATCACCAAAGTCCAAGAAAATCTGTGCGGCAAGCGAGTCGTGAGGTAGGAATTTCAGAATCGTCTGTCCAACGCATTTTGAAGCGCTGTCAATGGAAAAGTTACATTCCAAGATTAGTCCATGCTATTAATGAGATGATGATCCGGACCGAAGAGTGGAGTATGCGAGTGGTACTTGGCACGATGTGGATGTGGATTGGACGAAGGGGTTTCGTAGAATACCCTCCGCGTTCACCAGACCTCACACACCACTAGACTTTTTTTTATGGGGATACTTAAAAGACAAAGTCTACGCTATAAAACCTGCAACAGTCGCTGAATTGAGAGCAGCCATTGAACGAGAATGACACAAATACCAAACGAAATGTTTCGTGATGTTTGCGATTCCATTGCTTCGCGTTATCAGCAGTGCCTGGACCAGAACGGACGTCAGTTTGAAAACAGGCGTTGAGAAAACAATTAAATAATGTCTGTAGATTCTATTACATTTTGAAAATGAAATGTATTTTTATAAACACTGCCTTTATAATTATTTAAAGTGTGTATACATTTTTTTGGGACGCCCTGTATATATATATATATATATATATCCACACGATTCCTGCCCAGAAAGGTCAAATATGAACGTGTTTTTATAAATAAAATTCGGCCAAGGATGTGTGTGTGTGTATGTATATATATATATATCGCCTACTCCACGCATATCATAACAATAATATCACTGATTCTTTATTAAAATGAATAAACGAGATCACTATTTTGCCAATTATCAAAGGTTAATTTCTGATTTGGGATTTGACAAAGTTGCAATAAAGACCTTTTGACATTTTAATTATTTATAATTTTGCAATTTCAAGTTATTTCATTAATTTCAATAGTGTGTGTATGTATATATATATTCGTATTCGTCTTTGGGGGGTTTGCCCAGCTGGAGGTGCCTCTGGATTAGTGCTTCCTTATCTAAGTAGTTCCTATGTGAAGGACGCGATATAAATTACGTTATGATAAATATTTTTCTTTAAAAAAAGGCTGGATGACGGGGGGGGGGGGGGGGGGGGGGAATCACAACTATGATATACACATTCGTGGGAATGCTTAAATTGGGGGTATGATGATTGGTTGGAGCTGCCTGTGGATCAGAGCTCCCTTATCTAAATAATTAAAGAGAGAAAGACTACAATGTGAATAATTAATATTTAAAAATAAGTGTTTGAACACGATGACCTTGGCATTCATCGGAGAAATGACACAGAGATGAAATGATGACTTTTTGTGTACAGTATAATAAATAAATAAATTCCTTTAAAAAAAAAAAGATGCAAATTGTACAGTGTTCCACGCTATCATTTATTTTCCGTTATCCCCTACTGCCAAATTCACACCTCACACCCATGCGTACACAGATAAGTGTACGCATGGTGTGAATGAACTCTGAAGCTATTCTTTTCATTATACTTTTTCCTACAAATCTCCTTTCACAACAGTTTTCTGCCTGGTCCGTTCTATACTTTTCTACTACTACAATTTGTGCGTGAAAGCTTTACGCGTCTACGAGTGTATGTATGGTATAAGTTTTTAGGATTCTTTATTTTCACTTGCTCTCTCTATTTTTCTGTACTTCCTTCTTCGGCTAACCTAGAGTAGATCTTGGAGTCTTCGTTAGCCTGTAACTCTGTAACTCCATAAAAACGAGTAGTATTTGTTTAGAGTGGTTTAAACTTCAAGTAATTGCTTGAGGGTGTCGGGGTAGAGTTTAAAGCGTTTGTGGAAGGTATTCGTAAATAATAACAATAATGATGATAATAATAATGATAATATTCAATTATTTTATTATTACAACTCTAAATTCTCTCTCTCTCTCTCTCATATATATATATATATATTATATATATATATATTATATATATATATATTATATCGGATATCGAGAGAGAGAGAGAGAGAGAGAGAGAGAGAGAGAGAGAGAGAGAGAGAGATATGTGTGTATTATAGGTAAAGCCTGTATGGCGTTACAATAAACAAGAGGAGCAAAAAGTGAAAGTTAGCTGTACCTTTTGGCATTCAATTCTTCAACCTTAGGAAATTATCATTCGTGGTCTTTCTAAGATTTTATCTCTAATAACATATACAGGGTGGGCCGTAAGTTTCCATACATAGGAAAAATAAACATTTTTTTATGGACAACCATTTTTATTTATATAATATGCTCTACATGGTTGCCATTGTTTTGAAAACACATTTCAATACGTGTTCCCCACTGTTGATGAACACGCATTAGCACAGTTGACGTTATGCTTGTAATGGCGTTGGTGATACGTTCCTTTAGATGATTTATGTCTCGTATCTTTTCCTGATACACCATGGCCTTCAAGTGCCCCCAAAGATAGAAATCAAGGGGGGGTGAGATCTGGGGATCTGGGAGGCCACTCCACAGGACCACGCCGACCAATCCAAGCATCCGGAAACTGCTGATCCAAATACCGACGCACGTGAAGACCATAATGAGGTGGAGCTCCATCTTGCTGGAAGTAAACTGGGAAGTTACCTTCCTCGTTTAGCAGGATGGGAAAATCTCTTCTTGCAACATGTTAAGATACCTTTCGGCATTAAGATTTCCACTGACAAAAATTGGTCCAATAATTCTGTCACCCCATATCCCGGCCCACACCATCACTTTACCGGCACCTTGCATCTTCGTCGGACTCAGCCAGTTAGGGTTAGCATTACTCCAATAACGTATGTTTTGCCGATTAACCTCTCCATTGACGTAAAAATTTGCTTCATCAGTAAACAAGATCTTACGTCAAACGCATATTCTTAGGGTATCTGAAACATAAAAACAAACGTTTAATTTTTCCTATGTATGGAAACTTACGGCCCACCCTGTATATAATATATATATATATATACGGCATTCCATAGTTTTCTTAATTCAAATCCTTAAGGCCACTCTGAATGAGGTGGTAAGCTTAGATTAAAATGTGGGTAACGTTTCGTCCCTCACCTTACAGCTCTCATCGAGTAAAAATAGAATAGAAATTTAATGTGATTTCGCAGTCCAATAACCTCAGTTCATATGATTGCTTCTATACAGAAGTTTATACCGAATTACTATTGAGTAGTCGGCTAATATATATATATATAATATATATATATATATATATAATATATATACACACACAGAGTATATATATATATATATATAATATATATATATATATATATAATTATATAATAAAGAACTATAAAATGTGATGCGTTTTTATTGGGTATTTTAATTAAAAATTAGGTACCCTCCATGCCAATTTCATTGAATACTGTACTAATGCCCTCTTCACCTTTTCTTTTTCATACTTTTACTCGTGACCTCAACATAAAATTTACAGTCGTTATACTTTGTATGGAGAATTTATACATACCCTTGATCCATATTCCAAATACATAAAGGGAATTCCTAATTAATATGACGTCACTACGGTTTTTTAAATTAAAAAAAAAAATTCTGCATTAAAATGAACTTCAGAGCGAACGAAGGTCTTCCTTTAAGGGTATGCAGGGCATGCGAGAAATATGTTAAATGAACTGCTGCTATAGTTGTGGTTTTGTATGAATTGAAGTAAAAGTCTGGGTCTTCTTTTCTTTGGGTTTTTATATACCCCAAAACGTTACCCAGTGATTCTTTTATTTTGCCCCATTTTCAAAACATACCTTACTTCGCGTAACTTGGCACGATTAATGTGAAAGGATGGAAGTATTTTTTACGGTTACACAACATGTCCAAAGGAGTCTTTCCGTTTGCAAAATTACATACTGTAACTAATCTGGGTAGCGTAATTTCCTACCACGACTACCAATGTTTAGGTAGAAATAGGACGGGGGTTCATGTTCACTCACTGCTTTCAGAGCTTCTCGTTTTCCTGGAGTTTCTCTGAACATCCTCCTCTTCAGATATCACCAGAAGAAAATGCGGGGATTGAGGTCGGTAACAAAGGGAGACAGACGAGTCTTGAACGAGACTTTGCGCTGTCCTTCTGAAACCAAACAAACATTACTGTCTTGGGGCCCCAAGGAACGGGATGAACTGTTCTTAGAATATTCAGAATTAAACCATTTTGGTCCACCTTTCTATCAGTAAAGACTGAGCCAACGATCGCACTCTGAAAGCCATGATAAGAAATTACGATGTCTCGATTAGTCAAGTAATATTTTAAAGTGAAGAACACTCTCAATACGTTCTGTATCTGTAAATCTGAAAAAACAAAAATTCCATCCTTCCCCACTAATGGTACCAAAGTTCATGAACTAAAGATAATCCATTGTTTTTTTAATTATTTTAAAGGTGTCCCATTCCATCATTACATTCTTTTTTACTAATTTTTAAATTCGGTACTGAAAAGCAAGATTATGAGCGTCTCTTCTGTATTAGATTAAGAGCGGCATTATACATAACAAAAACGAAGCCTATTATCCGCGTATTCAAGTACAGTAATTATGGTACTATAGAAGATTAAAATCTACAATAAACTGCATGGGTGTCACCATTTTTTACGCATATAGACGGGTATACGCATTCAAATACCGAGTCACATACCCAATGCCAGTCCCAAAACCTGTTTTCAGTAATTACATTAAAAAATATAATATTTTGACAGGGAAAAACTTGAATGAAAAAAAAATGGCACTATGATAAGGGGTCCAAGGCCAAGTCACAATCTTTTATATGATCCTCAAAATATATATATATATATATAAAAGATAATTTTATCATCATTTAAGTCCAATATATATATATATATATATATATATATATATATATATGAAAATTATTTCACGAAAGTAACACGTAAAAAATATTTATGATGAATAAAACCCACGAAGGAAAGGAAACACAAAACTGGTGCTCAAGCGCTTTCGTCTAATGACATCCTCAGGAACACTGAAGTACATAAAAGGGTTACATCCTATATATAGGTTACAGAAAAAAAAAAATAATATAATAATAATAACATATATAATATATATATATATATATATATATATTACATACCCATATATATATATATATATATATGCAATAAACGGAGAAGTAAAAATAAAAATTAAAAATTATTAAAGGATTATCAGAGAGGCATACAGATTTGTAAGGAAAAAATATCGATTTTTAGCACAAGATCAAATGAATTATAAAAATACGAATTTATACTGGAAATCTGCCCGGGTTTTAACACGCTGCTTTCATGGTCAAGTTTCGATGTATATAAAAATAAAATTAAAATTAAAAGTTAATAAGTAGCATACAAGTTTACCAAAGATTTAGTGTTCTACCCTTCTTATCTAAATCTGTTTTGAAGGAATTCAAAACAACAGGATCGAGTTGAAAAAGACCTTTGCTTATGTTGAAGTTATTTGAAAGTTGGATAATGGCAGACTCAAGAATATTTCTATTAACAATGTTGCTAGAGTGGAATAAAACTGAAGTATTATTCCAATCAATACAGTGGGATAACTCTGACAAATGGACAAAAAGAGCACATGACAACTGTCCTGTTCTAACGGAATATTGATGCTGTTTTATACGTGTGTGCAAATCCTTTCCCGTCTGACCTATGTAAAAGGAATCACATTGTTTACAACCAATTTTATAGATAATGCCTGAATTATTGGTAGGGCTATTTTTTACTATGATATTTTTCACAATATTGTTATATGAAAATACTACATTAATATCCAAAAGTTTAAGTACATTAGCAATGCCTAAAAAGCCCGGGAAAAATGGAAGTACTAAAATATTTTTTGACAAAGTACGAATGTTATTATTGACGCGATAGAAAGTTCGTTTTGCCTTGTTGAGACAAGATTCCATAAACGCAGATGGATAACACAGATCACTTCCAATACCGTTGATTTTTTCCAATTCGGCATCGATGTATTCCGGACTGGCGATCCTAAGGGCGCGGAGAAACATTGATGAAAAATGGCCTTCTTAGTGGGGGTGTCATGTCCCGAGTAAAAGTGTACGTAGGACAAATTGTTTGTTGTTTTCCGATAGATACTAAACTTAAAACCTGGGCTTTCCCTATGTACACGCACATCCAAAAATGGGATTGAATTGTCTTGTTCCACTTCTAAAGTAAACTTAATGGAGGGGACTTGATCGTTTAACTGAAGGAGGAAGTTATCCAGGTCACGATTCATGGGCCAGATACACAAAATATCGTCGACGTACCGCAACCAAGGGGATGCCAACCCCAGGATTCTCGGAATGTAAGTAATTTCGAAAAACTCCATTAAATATTGGAGAGGAGGGGCGATAAGGGGTTGCCCATGGCCATCCCAAAAACCTGTTGATAATACTCGTTATTGAAAGTGAATTTACAGTCTTTGATGCAAAGCTTAATAAGTTCCAAAACAATGTGTGAAGGTAGTGGCAGGTCATACTTATGTAATTCTTGGGAGAGAAGTTAAGCATATCGTCAATCGGCACTTTTGTAAACAATGAACAACGTCAAACTTATCAATCTATCGTTAGTTTCAGTACGTGCATTATTCAATTTTTCAGTAAGATCCATGGAATTTTTTACATGTGAATCAGAGATAGTTCCGAGAATGGGGGACAAGACTTTGACAAGCCATTTGGAGAGTTTATAAGTAATAGAGCCCACCGAGCTAATAATAGGGCGCATCGGGTTGCCAGGTTTGTGGGTTTTAATAAGACCGTAAAGGTAGGGCAGAGAAGGTGAAGTGGACATGAAAAGCGGAATTAAGTCCTTATGATCTTTGAGAATGCGTTTCAAGCCACTATTAAATGATTTGATGACGTCATCCTGCGGGTTCTTCCTAAGTTTGCTGTATGTGGCGGGGTCCTGGAGAAGCTCGTTCATCTTTCCGATGTAGTCCACTTTGTCCATAATAACTATGGTGTTAGCCTTGTCTGCTTTAGTAATATGGAGCTCCCCATCTTTTTTTAATTGTGAGAGGCTATTGCGAAAACGTTTAGGAAAGTTATCTTCGTAATTACCATTCGCCGCACTATAAACGAGGCCTTTAACTATGTTAAACAAATACTGAGGGAGATTACACTGTTTTTCAAAACACGCGAGACTGTAACAAATTTGTAAAGCCGAATTCACTTTCAATAACGAGTATTATCAACAAGTTTTTGGGATGGCCATGGGCAACCCCTTATCGCCCCTCCTCTCCAATATTTATATGGAGTTTTTCGAAATTACTTACATTCCGAGAATCCTGGGGGTTGGCATCCCTTGGTTGCGGTACGTCGACGATATTTTGTGTATCTGGCCCATGAATCGTGACCTGGATAACTTCCTCCTTCAGTTAAACGATCAAGTCCCCTCCATTAAGTTTACTTTAGAAGTGGAACAAGACAATTCAATCCCATTTTTGGATGTGCGTGTACATAGGGAAAGCCCAGGTTTTAAGTTTAGTATCTATCGGAAAACAACAAACAATTTGTCCTACGTACACTTTTACTCGGACATGACACCCCCACTAAGAAGGCCATTTTTTCATCAATGTTTCTCCGCGCCCTTAGGATCGCCAGTCCGGAATACATCGATGCCGAATTGGAAAAAAATCAACGGTATTGGAAGTGATCTGTGTTATCCATCTGCGTTTATGGAATCTTGTCTCAACAAGGCAAAACGAACTTTCTATCGCGTCAATAATAACACTCGTACTTTGTCAAAAAATATTTTAGTACTTCCATTTTTCCCGGGCTTTTTAGGCATTGCTAATGTACTTAAACTTTTGGATATTAATGTAGTATTTTCATATAACAATATTGTGAAAAATATCATAGTAAAAAATAGCCCTACCAATAATTCAGGCATTATCTATAAAATTAGTTGTAAACAATGTGATTCCTTTTACATAGGTCAGACGGGAAAGGATTTGCACACGTATAAAACAGCATCAATATTCCGTTAGAACAGGACAGTTGTCCAGTGCTCTTTTTGTCCATTTGTCAGAGTTATCCCACTGTATTGATTGGAATAATGCTTCAGTTTTATTCCACTCTAGCAACATTGTTAATAGAAATATTCTTGAGTCTGCCATTATCCAACTTTCAAATAACTTCAACATAAGCAAAGGTCTTTTCAACTCGATCCTGTTGTTTTGAATTCCTTCAAAACAGATTTAGATAAGAAGGGTAGAACACTAAATCTTTGGTAAACTTGTATGCTACTTTATTAACTTTTAATTTTCATTTTATTTTTATATACATCGAAACTTGACCAAAAAGGCAGAGTGTTAAAACCCGGGCAGATTTCCAGTATAAATTCGTATTTTTATAATTCATTTGATCTTGTGCTAAAAATCGATATTTTTCCTTACAAATCTGTATGCCTCTCTGATAATCCTTTAATAATTTTTTAATTTTTATTTTTACTTCTCCGTTTATTGCATATATATATATATATATATATAATATATATATATATATATGTGTGTGTGTGTGTGTGTGTGTGTGTGTGTGTGTGTGTGTATGTATGTTATTTATTATTATTATTTTTTTCTCTGTAACCTATATATAGGATGTAACCCTTTTATGTACTTCAGTGTTCCTGAGGATGTCATTAGACGAAAGCGCTTGAGCACCAGTTTTGTGTTCCTTTCCTTCGTGGTTTTATTCATCATATATATATATATATATATATATATATATATATGTATTCTATATATATATATATATATATATAATGGTTAAGATACGTTATTATTTATGTGAATGATTTATAGAACATATGCTCTGCCTAAATTTCATACTATAATATATAATATATATATATATATATAATATATATATATATATATATATATTAATATATATTATGTGGTGAAGTGAAGGCCTAATGATTATAATAACCCTTTATTATGTAACGTACAACACTACAAATTCTTGTGTTCTGAAGGGGTAATTAATATTCCAAGGAATGTTTCAATAAATGTTGTAAGCCCTTGTCTATACAGGATGATTAAAAAATTCTGTCACATTGCTATTTATTCTATATATATTGTAGTTATTTATGAGGCAGGACTTTTGAATGGCCCTGTATATAGGAGTTTAATATTATGTATTTTATGTATGAACATTCGCAAAATAATTTAAAATAAATTTTCCTATGAGAGCGGACTTATGGGACATCCTGTCTTGTATAATGGATATTTAGTGTATCTCTCTCCTCCTTATAATAATATCAGCATATCTATCTGCTATCGAAGACACGCAAAGTTCTATTAATAATCTTCAAGAATGTTACTTGAATTTCTTTGTACCACTTTCTATAATGGTTCTTTGTTGTTGTTGTTGTTGTGTTTTCTTATCTATCTTTGTTGTTAGATACTTTCATTCGTTTTCAAGGGGATTCATATCGGGGTTTTGTGGTGGTGACCACTTCCAAAAGTTTTGGTTCTGCAGCAGCCCTCTTTTCTAACGCAGATTGTTCTTGTTTATTTTTATACGTGGTTTCGGTCGTTATTGTGCATAAATTGAATTAAATTTCAAGGTTTTGCCCAATTCAACGACGTCCACTAAGCTAGGTATGTTTCACTGCAATATTATGTTGATAACAGGGTTGCCAGGTGATATCTCTTAAAATGGGACAAACACTAAAATAAAAAGGGGACAGCCAATGTTATAAATTTTTCAAAAAGGGACAGGTTGAAATTATTACCATACCGAGTTATTTTTTGCTAAAAGTAAGCTTATAAATCTAAAAACTTGTTTTACTCTCTTAAATCAATAAAAACTTATATTGGTTAAATCTTCTAACAAGGAAAATAATATTTATTTATAGACTTACGTTTTTCTTAAAATTGGACTGAAAGAATGTCTTCAAATAGTTCGAAAGTTTCTTCTATTGTTTCACTATATTATATAAACTTGGTTATTCACTTAACATGATCAAACGAACAAAATCACAACCACATTGATTTATGTTTGATTCGCGACTGATAGGCTCTATAGTCTAGCTGCCTAGGGTCTATGCATTAAAACTAAGCGGCATGCCACGCGGCACACTGTAATGTTTTGCAATGCATAGCCAAAATGTAATAAAACGTTTCAATACGTAATACGCACATTGTACATACTTCAGTGGCGGCGAGACTGTGTAAACCATTTGAAGAAACGTAAATATATGTACGTTATATTTATATTCTCTTATACTTTATGTTTAAAATTATATTTGTTCTTAAATGTTTCTTTTTATAATGCATGTGATAAATTTATCAAATAGGACAAAAGAGGACAGTTTTGGGTTGTCCCCTTTATTTGAAAATGTTTAGGACAACCGAACCTGAAATAGGACAGACTGTCCCCAAGAGGACAGACCTGGCAACCCTGGTTGATAATAATAATGATGATGATGATTCTTTTTTTCATCATTCCATTTATTTTCACAATATCGCCCTACTGTATTCTATTAGAAGAGAAACATTTTCCAATCCTTATATACATCCATTTCTGCGTTTAACGATACTCATGACGCATTCATCCTTGAACTTCTCTTGCCAACGTCTATTTACAAACATTCTTCTGGAATTGTCATAAAGGTCATTAGAAGAGGTAGGATCTTTTAAAAGGGAAAAGTAGCGGCTACAAAGATTAAAGTAAATACATTAAGACGAAAAATAAGACATGTTTCGCGAAAAAAAAGAAAAGAAGCAGAGACCAAAGATACGCATTGGATAAAACAAAATAAAAATTGATCCTTATAACAAAAGTTGATAAGGAAATCCAAGAAGTCCAACATCAGACTAAGATGTTACGTAAAGGGATTTAGATTGACATTCCTGAAGATTTACAAAATCGATATCAGACAGATGTTGTGATATTATTAAGTATAGTCCTGTTTTGTACAAATTTAATTTCAAATATATTATTTCTAAAATATATTTCCTCAAAATGCGTTTCTTCTCACCTAACATACCTTTAATTAGAGTTGAACTTCCATTAAATTCGACTATGTTACTTAGACTTTTGACAGTAATAATATACAAATATTCCTTGGTGGTGTAGTGGTTAGCCTCGCTGACTACGGGTTCGAACCCGGTGACGGCAGCCGGCGCGCAGTAAAACCCAGCTATTCATCCTTCCATACCAGGGCTCTCATTTTTGAGGTAATTACCTTAGACCAGTGATGCACAAACCCTGGCCCGCGGGCCAAATGTGTCCCCCACGGGTCTTTTCAATTCAACGAAAAAGTTAGAATATAAAAGTGACCCAATTTATGACTTAGATGGAAAATAAGTAGGCTTATACATTTAGTTATTTTCTTCGCTTGGCCCTCACATCAAAAAAGTTTGTGCACCACTGCCTTAGACTGAGTAATTTGGGGCAATCTGAGGTAAATTTTAAGGTAAATCTAAAGAAATTTGGAAAAAGTCTGAGGTAAATTGAAGTAATTTAGAGAGAGTGGAGTCGAACCATAAAGTAGGTATAAATTCATAATTACCTCAAAAATGAGAGCCCTGTTCCACACGATAAAAATGGGTTGGTAGATAAATGGGTACCCAGGGTAGCCTAGTGGTCAAGATGCTGGGCTGCTGATCGGAAGGTCGTGAAATCGAGTCCGGGCGAGGACTTTGTAATTTCTGACCGCCCGTGTGGGTCATGGCTCGGATTCCACATTAAACTGTAGGTCTAAGGTGGAGTGACAAGTTTGACCTTCGTCAGAACGAATAATTCGGGCGGAAGTAAAATCAAGGTTTTTATATATATATATATATATATATATATATATATATATACGTATATTCGTTTTAAATCTCGGCCGTGATACATTTTAAAATTTGTGTAGATTATTCCGATTCTTTACTGAATGGACAATAAGTAGTAAACTTTCACATTTAACAGAATTTTTAAGCCGTTTAGTTCCGTATTAAAAGTCAAAATAGGTTAATTAAGTAAATGTCCCATTCGAAATTAGGTTACAAATTTCGAGACCGCATAAACACTAACCGGGAACTTACTAGCTCTCTTTTTGACCCTATATACCAAGAAGCTAAATGGGAATCTGTGAGGTCAGTGTTAGAAGGCCTTTATTATTTGAAACCTTAAAGTTACAAAAAGCTCATTTATGTACCGAACTTTTATGTTTTATGAACTTATGTTTACAGTGTAGGTTAACCTGTATTTTGCGATGCTTTAGGATTAACTTTCCCGTTTATACAGTGTAGAGTTAACCTATATTTGTGTGATGCTTTAGTTTACAGTGTAGAGTCAACCTGTATTCACGTGACGTCTTGGGATTAACATTCCTGTTTACAGTGTAGGATTAACTGGCATTTATGTTATTAGAGAAAGCATCGAAGTTAATAATGCAAAAATTATTATTTCAAGACATTTATGCAGGACCAACAACACGAAATCTATTTTTTTTCTTTCGTCATTATCCTTTTAATTAAAGTGAATATCCATCTTGCCAAATGTTAATGTTAATTAGTTAAATGATTTGAGGAATTATGGATTGTTCAGTTTATATAAACTTTCTAAACACACACACACCACACACAAAATGAGTTACAAGTCTTTCTCCACTAATTATAAGTTATCCTTTGCAGTTAGGGAACTTCTTCAAAGGTAATAATAATAATAATTGTTGGGTCTATTTAGCTTCTTTTGTAATATTTAAGAGGGGACCCGCAACTTTACTTGGGATTCGAACCACTACTACACCAACGTAGATCCAGAGAGGTACCTAAATGGGTGAAATCTGAAGTCCAAGAGACAAGAACCCGGGACCTTCAGCTGTGTACACTAGGCGACTATGGTGGGTCATAAACATAGAAGAGAGTACGCGATATTATACTAAAAATACGATAAATGATACCTTGTGATGCTCAATTCTTCCGGAGCAAAAAGGCATCATCAGGGTTCTTGTTTAGATGAAGTATTATCAACGATCTCAAAAGGTTCTGTCGGACTTGACGACGAAAACGTACGTATGTAATACGATTAGTACAGCTTATTTCAAACTGTTAATTTTTTTTTATTTAAATAAATGTAGTAAAGGTCAAAGGTCAGAGAAGATTATACGGCGAAGGTAAACAACATTTGAGAGAGAGAGAGAGAGAGAGAGAGAGAGAGAGAGAGAGAGATATGAAAGTTTCTGACGAACTCATTCAAGAGTTTTATTTCAGTTAAATTCAGCTTAACTTTATTCACCGTTAATAAACGTGTTCTGTGTGTGTGTGTGTGTGTGTGTCTCTCTCTCTCTCATATATTTCTTATTTACAAAGATTAAATACAGGAAATGTATATGTGTTTCCAGGAAAAATATTTTATTACATATATAGCCCCACTTTTTATGTCATATTTTGTATTTTCTTAACAAGGTTATATATATATTATATATATATATAATATATATATATATATATAAAACAGGACGTAGAGTATATACTCCAAAATCCAAAATTATCTCGTAATTATCATATTTAAGTGGTTTGATGTATATACAGAGAGAGCCAGATTTGGTTGATTCATATAAAAAAGGAAAATTGTAAACGAAAAAGCTTTTTTTAAACAAAGTATTTTTCATTTTATTCAACAAATTTTGATAAAGTTTTTGTCCAAAGTCGAATTTTGTCCAATACGATACTTTTATAATTGTTATTTCTTCAGTGTCAATCTTTCTTCAAAAGTTAATTATATTTACTTTTGTATAAGGAAATAAATAAGAAATTTTAATTATATATTGTAGTAGTTTAGCCTTTGGAAATTATAATTACTAATTTAAATTAGCGAGAGGTCGCAATTTAAAATTTTAAGTGGCAATTTCAACATTAGAGATTTTTATTCAATTATATTTCGAAGGAAGGAAGCTTGGTTATAGAGTAATAAATAAAGAAAAAAATATATAAATTGCAAACGTATTGTACATTATATATTCACAAATTAATTATGTAATTAGGCCGAGGTAACGTTGCCAATGATCGGCCATCGGTCCTAATGTCGCGTATTTGACTAAGAAAAAGTCCCCACGAAATACTGTTACAGTGAAGGAAATAAAGTCAAATTTTTTTTTTTAAGTCAAATGCGTGACATTAGGACCGATGCACGACCATTGGCAACTTTACTAATCTGATTAGAAATCTAGATTGAAGGATTAATTTAAGTCTTAACGAGGAAACTATCATAGAATGAAGTCTCATGAGCGACGTTTGATAAATAAATTTGAAGATTCGTTGGCTGCTTGCTCAGTTTAACTTTCAAACATGGTTCCTTGACGAGTGTGATAGTCTTTATTTTACACACACACACACCACGTCTCAGTGCCGTCAGTTGGACGAAAGACGTAAAATAGATTATTATTAATAATAATAATAATAATAATAATAATAATAAAAAAACTGTTTTCCAGATGTTAAAGGTATCAAGCTTTTAAAGTGAATCGCAGTGAAGAGAAGACAATGACCGGTCTTTTGAAGAAAACCTGACCTATAGTATATAAATATAATGCCCATCCTCATCCCTGGCGAGCCTTTCCGAAACGTCTTCCATGGTCATAACACCATCATCCGTCCATGAAAACTTCATCCCTGAAGGATCAACTTCACGCTTGAAGCGTATTGGAATGCAATCATGGTACCAAATCGAGTTATCCCTTCGTCAGTTTTAATTCAGAGCAAAACGTCTATTTCGACGTTGTATTTTCCGCTCCGTTTTCTCATCTGGGCCGTCCTCTGCTTCCTTTCCGTTAACGGCGAACGACTCGGCGAAAACGAAGGTAAATAAATATAAAGAATAATATAAAGTAAATAGAAAGGAAGTATTAGATACGTAAATAAATATAAAGGATATAGAAATTAAAGAAATAGGAAGTATAAAATACTAAAATAAAATACGAGGAAAATGGGGTAAAAAAAAAAAGACAAAATACATAAAGTATAAGGGAAATATCAAGAAAATCAGAAGGACATGAAATATATAAGGGAATTATTTTAAAGGAAGTATAAAAGAAATATAGTATATGAAAAAAAGATCTAAACTATAATGCAACTCCCACCAAAACAAAACCTGTTTAAATGTCAATTACTGGGAAAAATTAACACACACGCACACACACACATACACGTATATACAGTATATATATATATATGTATATACATATATATATATATATATATATATATATATATATATATACACATACACTGTATATACGTGTGTGTGTGTGTGTGTGTGTGTGCAGTCACGGACAAATTCTATGTGTCTTATTTTCGCACATATTGTCCTATCTGGCACTTTGTCAGAATTTTGTCGTTGACTGTATGCGCATTTTCCTCGAAAGACTGACTCGCTGTAATTTATATTTTTTCCATTCAATTCAGATTTTGACTTAGGGCTAGGTTGACCATACGTACCGTTTTGAACGGGACAGTACCGTTTGTTTTATATTTCGTGGCCGTCCCGTCGTTTTAATAAAAATGTCAATTTTGTCCCGGTTTATGTACTTACTTTTTCATGAATACAGAATATTACATAACCCCCGTCCCTTTTTTGCCATCCCAATGTCCCGTTTTTGTCTCAAGAAAATATGGTCAGCCTACTTAGGGCCTACTTTATTGCATGTAAATGAACACATGTAAGTATACGAGAGAGAGAGAGAGAGAGAGAGAGAGAGAGAGAGATACAAGGTGAACCACCTAAATAAACATTTTTCACTTCTTGAAATTGTTAATTTTTTATTTATTTGAATTAAAGTATATAATTTTTTAAATATTTTTAATAGATGACAGTGCTTATATTATCCATTTATAATTTTTTTTCCTGTTTATTTAGATCAGTTGCTTATATATATATATATATATATATATATATATATATATATATAATATATATATATATATATAATATATATGTTACACACAGACCGTGCATGGAACAAGGAACTCTTCTGGGGAAATTAAAGCCACTGTTGTCCGAATAAGTATGGTAATGGTAAATGGCAAATACTGAAGTTTTCTTTTCATGATATGGATTTAAACACCCCAGAAGAGTTCCTTGTTCCTTGCACAGTCCGTGTGTACATAAAAGTGTCTCAGGGGTCCATTCTGAGTTGTAGCATATATATATATATATATATATATATATATATATATAATATATATATAATATATATATAAGGTATGGTAAGGTGTGGTATATAGTATATATAGGGTGAACCAAATGTAGGTGGACAGTAATGATAACGTATATTTTGAGAATACATATTTAATTTTTGTATACTATAATACAAAATAAAATTTAAATAAATTTAGTTATAATATTTAATATAATATAACACAACACCATAGTTATAATGAACACCATAGTTATAATATAATATAACACAAACCGTATTCAACCTACTGTCCACCTACTTTTGGTTCACCGTGTATAACGCGTCTCGGTGGTGTAGTGGTTAGCATTGCTGATTACGAATCCGTAGGCCCCGGCTTCGATTCCGGTGACTGCAGGTGACGCGCAGCAAAACCCAGCTGTTCATTCTTTCGCACAATAAAAATTGGTTGGGAGATAAATGGGTACCCTAGGTAGCCTAGTAGTGGAAACGCTGTATTGCTGATCGGGTGGTTGTGAGATCGAGTCTGGGCAAGGACTTTGTAATTTCTGACCACCCGTGGTGAGTCGCGGTTCGGATTCCACGTTAAGCTGTAGGTCTTAGGTGGAGCAACAGGCTTGACCTTCGTCAGATGAACAATTCGGGCGGAAGCAAAACCAAGGTTTAAAAAAGTTAGTATTTTTTTTTAGTAACTGAAATAAATACATGACATTGTTACTGTACCTTCTCTACACATGGGGAATTAGTCCCCTAACACAAAACATACATACATATACTGTATGTATATATATAACCTTGGTTAACCTTGGATTTGCTTCTGCCCGAATTGTTCATTCTGACGAAGGTCAAGCTTGTCACTCCACCTTAGAACTACAGTTTAACGTGGAGTCCAAACCACGCCCCACCAGCAGCCCAGCATCTTAACCATTAGGCTACCAATGGTACCTATTTATCTACCAAACAATTTCTTTATTGTGTGGAAAGCTGAACAGCTGGGTTTTGTTGCGCGCCGCCTGTCGTCTCCGGGTCTCGGGGCCGATGGATTCATAGTCAGCAACGCTAACCACTATACCACCGAGGCGCATATATATATATATATATTTATATATATATATAATTTTTTATATACCCAAACGCCTCTCCCACCGCAGTGAGTCGCGTCAGGAATAGTCAGTAAACGCCTCAATCGCTCCCATTCACTTCCTCAGCTGACATGACAATAATGCACCTGCCTCAGGGCAACATTATCCACAGCCCAGACCCGCAGACTTCTCCACGATTTACCCAGACCGCTTCATATACCCCGAGTCGGCATATTGCCAGTCCGTCGCCCCCTATATATCACATCGCTCCACTTTTTTCTATCTAGCACGCATCTTTCACCCTCCCAGACGTCCAGGCCCCGCTGACGCAAAGCCTCCCTCACCCCATTCTTCCATCTCCTCCTCGGTTTACCCCTCCCCCTTTCCCCCTCCGACACATAAATCCTCTTTAGTATCCTCTCCTCACTCATCCTCTCCATATGCCCAAACCATTTTAAACCCACCTCATCCGCTCTCTCCACAAGACTCCTTCGACTCTTACACTTCTCACGGATAACAGTGTTTTCACATAATCAATCCGTCTCACCCCACAGATCGTCCTCAAGCATTTCATTTCCAGTACATCCACCCTTTTCCTTTCCTTCGCATTCGCCACCCAAGCTTCACATCCTTACAACACTGTTGGCACTACTATACCTTCATCCATACCCATCTTCGCACCCATAGACGCTGATCTCTCCTTGTATACACTTCTTAAGGCACCAGTACCCTTGCCCTTTCTCCCACCCTGTGCCCCACCTCTGCCTCCATAGTCCAATTCTTTGCTACACCCACCCCTAAGTACCTGAAACATGCCACTTCTTCCATTTCCTCACCATACAAACTTACACTAAGTCGCTCACAAACCTCCTTTTACAGCACCACACAACCTTACCCTTATTCACATTTACTCTTAGCTTCCTTCTTTCACACACCCTCCCGAATTCAGTTACCAGTCTCTGTAGCTTTTCTCTCGAGTCCGCCACCAGAGCCGTATCATCCGCATACAACAACTGATTCACTTCCCCCCCCCCGAGCAATATGCTTCACCCCCGCTCCCCTCCCCATGACCCTTGCATTCACCTCTTTCACCACCCGTCTATAAACACATTAAACAACCATGGAGACATCACACACGCCCTGCCGAAGACCCACTTTTACCGGAAACCACTCACCCTCCTCTCTTCCACACGCACACATGCTCTACTCTCACGGTAAAAACTTTTCACCGCATTCAACGACAACCCATGCACCCCTTACAGCAGCAGCACTTGCCACAACGTCTTTCTGTCAACCCTATCATGCGCTTTTTCAAGATCCATGAACGCCACATACAAATTCCTTTCTTTCTCTAAGTATTTCTCACACAGCATCTTCAACCCAAACACCTGGTTCACACACCCTCGATCTCTTCTAAAACCCCCTTGCTCCTCCCCCACTCTGTTGCTCCGTGCATGCCACCACCCTTTCGATCACCACTCTCCCATACACCTTACCTGGCACACTCAACAGACTAATTCCTCTATAATTTGAGCATACATTTTTGTCCCCCTGCCTTTATACAGAGCGACGATACACGCACTCCGCCAGTCCTGAGGCAGCTCGCCTCAGATGTACAGACGTACCAACCAATCAACACTACAATCACCGCCTTTTTTCAAGAGCTCCACAGCGATCCCATCTACTCCTACCGCTTTTCCATCTTTTATCCTGCCTACGGCCTCCACTACCTCCTCCTTACGGACCAACCCATTCGCCACAACTCTCAAACTCTGAACCCCCTCTCTGCCCAAACATACCACATCTGCTCCATATCCTCCGACACGTTCAATAGTCCCTCAAAATACTCACTCCACCTTGTCTTCACATCTCTCTCTGTCATCACTTCCCCATCAACTCTTTTCACAGTCATGCTCATCTGCCCTCTCATTTTCCTCGCATTATTCACTTCTCTCTAAATCATCATCTTGTTCTCCCTGAAATTTTCTGACACTCTCATACTCCATTTCTCATTTGCTCTCTTTCAGCTCTCGCACTTTTCTCTTTATTTCTTGCCTCTTTCTCTTATACTCTTCCCAATCACCCACACTTCTGCTATGCAAGTATCGAGCGTATACTTCCTCTTTTGCTTCACCAACATTTCAGCCTTCACATTGCACCATTCACTACCCCGTCGTTTATGTCCAACCCCAATTTCCTGTACCCGACACACTTCAGTCACATACTTCAGCACCTACTCTGCACCATTCCTCAGTCGGTTTCTCCTGATACATCCGTTTACAATCCCTTTTCTTCATTTCACTCATTTTCACTACCTCTCTCACAGGCACCCTACCTCCTTTTACCCCACGCCCACCACAAACCTTCACTTTCGCCTCCACCAAGAAGTGGTCAGACATTCCACCTGCCACTCCTCTAAACACATTCACATCGAACAACCTCCCCCTAGCAGATCTCGTCATCAACACACAATCCATTAGTGCCCTATCACCTCGGAGACCACTCACCTACGTGTACTTGTGTACATATCTTTTACGAAACCATGTATTGCCAATCATCAATTCTCTTTCAGCACACAACTCCACTAACCTTTCCCCACTTCCATTTACACCAAGCACCCCATGCGCCCCAACTATACCCTCAATTGGCACATCCCCCACTCTCGCATTCAAGTCCCCTAGCACGACAACTCGGTCTCTCGCATCAAAACTACCCAAACACTCACCCAGTTCGTCCCAGAGCGCATTCCGTATCTCTTCGCTCTTCTCACTCCCAGGTCCATACGTACTAACACTCACTCGCCTCTCTTGGCCCACTTTCATTCTAACCCACATCAGCCTTGAACTCGTTTCTTTACATTCTTTCAAACATACCCATAGCCCTCACGTATCAGAAGCGCAACACCCTCCATTGCCCTTACCCTCTCCTCAACCCCGGACTTTATCCCCCGAACATTCCCAAACCACTCCACACCCTTACCCTTCAGCTTTGTTTCACTGAAGGCCAGGACCTCCAGGCCTCTCTCACGAAACAGAGCACCAATCTCTCCCTTATCATCATCCTGACCACATCCACACACATTCAGACATCCCAGCCTGAGCCGTCGCTGGAAAGTCCCCGTTACGCCCCTCCTCTGACCGTTTCTGTTTGTGGAAAGTTACATACAGGTGGGAGGGGTTTCCAGCCCCCGGCACCTGTCTTTTTTTTTAGTCGCCTTTTACATCAGTATGTATATATATAGGAAGTAATATCTGATATAATAATTAAATCTACTTTTCAGTCGAGAGCTGTGACGAAGTTTATTTTATCGATGATGCCCCCAATGGCACTATTCATAGCCTGCGCTACCCAAAACCATACCCCAAGAGTAGGTACTGCGAGATTGAACTAAGGGGAAACAGCAAACATCGAGTCACTTTGAACTTCGAAGATTTTTATCTCTCTCATCCATCAAAAGAAAAACAATACCGGCAGCATGCAAGGTATATTATATATATACACAGTATATATATATACTGTACCGTACTGTATATATAGGGTGAACCAAAAGTAGGTGGACAGTAAATGATAACGTTTATTTTGAGAATACATATTTAATTTTTTTGTATACTATAATACAAAATAAAATTTAAATAAATGTATATATATAAAATCACTCGTTTACAGTAATTAAAGTAGATATAATGTAACTTAATTATTTTGGCCAGTCAGTTGTACAGTTGCGGAAAATATTTGCCGACGAACCAAAATATATATTGAAAATTAATGATAACTTAAAAATTCTGTAAGAATTCATAACCTAATCAAATAAAAATAAATAACGGATCAATTGGAAGGACAGTGTATTCGGCAAGCAATTACAAGAAGGCGATCGGCTCTCTGGTTAATGGTATAAGATTATGTTTTCAACCAGTTATGATTATTTGCTGAAGGTTTTAAATTTTTAGTACCTTTTCAATAGATTTTAGGGTACTTTCCTGTTATCCCGGACCCCAGACCTTTTGCCGAAAATATCACAACTTAACGTAACCAATTGTCAAGGGCATACAGTTGACCTAACAGGAAAGCACCGGTTTTTCTGTTATTGTTATTAATAATTTTTTAAAGTCTCATTATGGACATACAAGAAATACGGTTAGGTCAACTGTATGCCCTTGACAATTGGTTAGGTTAAGTTGTGATATTTTCGGCAAAAGGTCTGGGGTCCGGGATAACAGGAAAGTACCGATTTTAGTTCTTCGGAGGACTTTTTCATCAACTCTACATTACTACAGTCGCGTGTTACAGTTATTATAATACAGTTATCACAGTTACTTTACTGAATAATTATCAATTCGAACCAGCTGTGACGGACTGGACACGTTGCACATCTACGACGGACTGAATGAAGACGCGAAGCTCCTGGGGGAGTACTGCGGAGGGCGGAAACCCCCGGGTTTGATGAGCTCTGGCCCCCACCTCTTCCTAAGGTTGACCAGTTATGCCTTAGGTTTGGATGCCAGAGGTTTCTCAGCTAAATATTATTTTGTTAACAGTAAGTTTTAAAAAAGTCTTTATCAGACACGACAGGATCAAAATTTCGTTTAAGCCAATAAACTATAGTGTTCTTACACACACACACACACACACACACACACACACACACACACACACACACACATTATAAATGCTAAATAATTCTTAAATTTTACAATAGTCCATGTTTGTGGTGATGTAGGAGAAAAGTGTTCGGACAATGTTTTACGATAACAGCCTCTACAAATCTAATTTATTCTTCTTTTTACAAATTAAAAAACTACAATTTATTTTTTGAATTTCACAAACAAAAATCTTTGCAATTTTTTTCTAAACAACCTCAAAAACTTCCTAAACCTATTGTCACATTTATCAGTAAAGAAATTGGAGCCTTACAACAGGACCTTTTGAACGGATTGTACCCCGAGATACGACTGAATATACAGGGTGTCCTATAAGTTCGGTCTCATAGGAAAGTTTAGGATCACCTGAAGATCAGGGCCCCCATGTATTCTTGTTTTTTGCTTTACAGTACCAAATATAATAATAAAATTGAATGCCCGGTTAGGTTAACCGTACGCCCTTGACGATTGGTTAGGTTAAGTCGCGACATTTTCGTTAGTTTTAACGAAGATATCATTTGATAATTGAGGCTGGGGGCCCTCATCTTCAGGTGATCCAAAATTTATTTTAAATTAAATTTCCAAAAGTAATACATTAGAACTAAAACAAATGTTCAAGTTGAAGTCTTGTTTTGGAAGATTTTTTTTTGGGTTGCAGGTAGAATAACACGCAATGGCTAATATGGAAGCGAGTTACACTCGTGAGGAAAAGGCTTCCGGAGGCCTTTTCCTCAGGAGTGTAACTCGCTTCCATATTCCGAAAAAAAAGGTCCCAAAACAAGACGTCAATTTGGACATTTGTTTTAATTCTAATGTATTACTTTTGGAAATTTCATTTAAAATAAATTTTCCCACGAGACCAGATTTATGGGACACCCTGTATATGAGCCTACTTTTCATTATGTTATAAAATTCCGAACACGGTTATTAGGACTCGTAATGATCGAAAGGGCATTAGATACTGGTATAATAGCGAGTCACATTCCTAATTAGGCCTATATAGATTAAATCAGATAGTGATAAATAAAACCAAAAGAGTAGCGGGACAGGGACTAAGAACGTTCAAAAGAAGGGGCAGGACAGTAATGATTCCCCTACTAAAACCACTGATTATCCCAAAACTTGAATATTGCTCAGTTTTGACGTCCCCATATAAAAAGGAAGAAACTAATAAACTAGAAGAAAAGCAGAGACATTTCACAGCCAAGACTGATGGCTGCAAAGAATTCAACTACTGGGAAAGACTACGTAAACTAAATCTGTACTCCCTGGAAAGAAGAAGAGAGAGGTACACCATAATCTACATATGGAAAATGATCGAAAAACTGGTACCAAACCTAAAACTAAACCCAATTACCATTCAAACAACACTGGAAAATAGGAAAGGCAGGACGTGTAGTGTTCCCAAATTAAAGGCCCGACAAGGGACCTCCTCAACCCTGAAGGAAAATAGCTTGGTTGTCAGGGGGCCAAGACTTTTAACCAGCTTCCAAAGGACCTCAGAAACGTTGCAGGGGTCAAAGTTGAAGTCTTCAAGAGAAGACTAGATGCCTGGCTCAGAACGGCACCAGATGAGCCGGGTGTACCTGGCTATGTACGGTGGAGAGCGCAAGAAACCAACTCGCTCCTCCACCGAGCCAGACCTAGAGGCGGGGCCACCAGCTTGACCTTCGTGTGAAGAGTGACCAACGCACGGAACAGCAACGAGGTTAACGAGGCATATACCGACAAGATAGCTTTCCTTCTCCTAACATTTACGAGGAAATATCAAAGATACTAATTAAGTTTTTTCAATTATGCATTAATTAATTAATTATATTAAAAATTGTAGTGTAGAACAAAATGATAGAATTCATCTTATTCCTATAATTTACCTTCTAATTTTATACGAGTATATTCTGTTCCTTTTGCAAATGCTTTGAGATAAAAGCCTAAAGCATTCCTTCGCATAAAAATTTTGTCATACATATTTGAGGCATACGGGAGATATCTTTATCAAATTTCTAAGATGGGTATTTTTGGGGTATTTTGGCAGATTTTGGCATCAACTCTGGAATACAGAAAACGGAAGGGGTATGCGAATTTGAGTACGATTCCAAAAAGAAGAAAGAAGGGAAATTCACCAGTCCAAACCCGGGAGGTAAGTAAAAATATATAATTGTATTTTGGTTCGTATTCGGGTATCTGGTCAGTCGCCCTAACATTCAACGCAAACTTATTACGTCCTCTTGGTCTAGTTGCGGGCCTGGTAATGCCCATACTTTCACTATAAAGAAACTACTTATTAACACCATCAATTTTTAATTCTTACTTCTTTGAAAGATGAGAATATGTTTTGCATAAACAACGCTACATACTTCCCTATTATTATGTAGTAGTAGTAGCAGCAGCAGCAGTACTTTAAGAACAACCTCCATATTTCTAATAATAATACCCAGATTTAGTCAAATAAATATATACACCAACAGTCTTGCGAGGAAAAACAGCTCAACTTTCAAATATCCCAAACACTTGTATAATTAGAAGAATAGTCTCAAATGTTGTAATAAAAAAACGTACTACAAATTTATATTACTTCTAAGCCGTAATGGGCATAATTTTTTTCAGGCACATACCCAACGAATACCAACTGTTCTTACATTTTCGAAGGAAACTTTTTGGAAAGAATTTTTCTCGAATTCCACGCTTTCGATCTGGAGGGGATCGAACCGTGAGTATTATCAATGGTCAGGTTACATCGTGGCCACGTCGTAACACCGTTTCCCGTTTGATCAACGAGGTTAAGCGACGTTGGGTCTGTTCAGTAGTTGGATGGGCGACCGTCAACTGCGTTCAGATAATGTAGCAACGAGTAGATACCTCGTCGGGTCCCACGTAAAGTTGTAGTTCCTTCCTTTGCCGTTAAGAAGAAGAAGAAGAATAAACAAATAGTACTAATATACCTCATGGCAGTTAACGGACTATGGTAGCTATATGGTTGACATCGACCATGTCAAAACAACCATTTTAATAATAAATCAACCATTATTATTATTTATTTTTCAATACAGCTGCACAGCGAGAAGTGGAAGCGATTTCCTCGAATTTAGTAATCTGCCCGGATACGACCCTTGTCCAGCAAGAAGGTGCGGTCGATTTATCCCACAGGTGGGTACCAACGCCTGGGTATTAATGACAACTTAATTTTGGGGGTTGGTATTTTCACTCACTTCTTATAACTATTTAAAAGTTTGCATTCTGTGGCAATAGCAAAATTTCTTTCTTGAAATTGGATATTTCGATTGGGTACGAGCAGTGGTTTATCTGTAATATCTGTTTTGGGTGTACGATAAAAAAGTGTGTGTGTGTGTGTGTGGTGTGGGTGTGTGTGTGTGTTACAGGGAATGTTTGTAACTAAGGATTTCATGAAATCCCTAAAATGTTGAGGGATTTCATGTAAGGTTAAGTCGTGATGTTTTTGTTAGTTTTAGCGAAAATATCACGACTAAACCTAACCAATCGTCAAGGGCGTACAGTTGACCTAACCGGGCATTCAATAACACTGTTCAACAATGATTTTGTCTCAGGAAAAGTTTTATGTCATTATTATAGAGTTTTTAACGCTGATTACGAAAATGGTCTTATTATTTTCCTATCACGTATAGTTTTTGAGAAATTTCCATTTTTTTGTTTTGGAAAAAATATTGCAATTTTTGTAGTAAAAGTTGTTCATTTATTTTATTATCTCGCAACTCTGACCACATGTGATGTTTGTGTTATTACGTCATATGTACTGTTACTCTTACAGTATGTGATGTTAATATTTTTTAATATTTTGTATAATACTTAATTAATTACATCCAATATACAATATTATACATGTTATATACAATACACAATAATTGTATAATATTTTTTAAGATTTCATGGAAACTGCGTGATACGCCAAAATGAATAACATTTTCGGAATCAGCAGCGTCGACTTCATATAGATCAGCTTTGTTTGTTGCTGAGATAGAATAAAAGTAAAAATTTGTTGTTCAGTGTAATTTTCCCTGGGTTTAACAAAAATATCACGACTTAACCTTACATGAAATCCCTGAACAGTTTAGAGATTTCATGAAATCCCTAGTTATACAGATTCCCTGTAACATACATACATGCATATTATAGGAACATGAATGGTGTCCTCGTTACAATTGATCATTTGATACTTTGATTGTAAGTATGTATACGTTCAAAATTAATAATAAACTAAGTATACGGCATATATCCACGATTCCACGTATACCTTTCAATACACCTTGCAAGTGTGTATATACAGTATACGTATATAGGCTGACCATACGTACCGTTTTGAACGGGACAGTACCGTTTTTTTAATATTTCGTGGCCGTCCCGTCGTTTTAATAAAAATGTCAATTTTGTCCCGGTTTATGTACTTACTTTTTCATGAATACAGAATATTACATAACCCCGTCCCTTTTTTGCCATCCCAATGTCCCGTTTTTGTCTCAAGGAAATATGGTCAGCCTAAGTATATATTAGTTCATGATTGGGAATGTGGTATTCTGTAACAGCTTTCTGATCCTATCATAATTACTCATTTCCTATTTTGCAACCCGGTTTTCATCCTCGAATGACTAATTCATATTTTGTAACGCATTTTCCAGTGATGATTGGTTAACTCATAATCAATAACTCGTATAATTATGACTGGCTGGTCATTTCACAATCTTCACAGCAGTTTTCCGGTAACCGATTGGACAAACCGTTTTACCCTATCACGCCTAAACTTGCGTAACATAACTTTCATCTAATATGACTACATACAGCCTATTTCACCTAGTTATCCTATCGTTTTCTCCTTTTCTAACACAGGTACACTTATTCTCTGTAGGCCTAACCTTCAACCAATTAACCTAAAACTATTGCATATATCCATTATTACTTACTATTTTTCATTTCATTTCTTACAGCAAGATTCTGTTAAATTCTCAAAATAACCACTCACAAATATTATGCCTTCAAGCAGTTTTCAAACTTACCTAACCTAAAAAATATCTCGGAGGCGAAAATCCGGAATATTAATTTTCTCCGAGGTACTGGTTATACAAACAGCACAAAATCCAAGCAAAATGGAAATCTATTAATATTTTATAGATAGATAGATCATTAAAAGGTTATTTTGATTTTTTTAAATTCATTTTTCAATTTGAATCACTGCAAATCTAACAAAAATATGCCCGAATAAGCATAAGTATAAAATATATTAAACAAATTGAAGCCCCCACTCATTGTAATGTTTCAAACCACTTCATTCCTTAGGAAGTAATATCTGATGGATCTTATTTACGTATCACATTCCGGAGTAATGACCGCCTAAATGGTTTTGGGTTCTTCGCCTCCTACAAGTTTGTCACAGACGAGCATCTTCCTAAGTGGGCAAGTTACCTCAAGACCAACGCAGGTATAAATGGTTATATACGGTAAACGTATAAAGTGAACTGATTTCGGAAGAAGAAAAGTGGCATATTCATTTGCCTTCAAAATGGATATGACCCGCATGTGGTGTTTTATACTCAAATATTTACATAGGTACTCCAAGTTAGCCCGTAGTTACTCCAATGGGATAATGGAGTTGCGAAAACTTTTCACACCTCAACACTCCAATATGTAGTGCCAGGGAAAGACAATCTAATCAGTTTTTAAGCTCGCGTTTCGATCAAGTTCCTCTATACGCCTCCTTTATAACTTGCACCATCGATTAGATTCATCATTTTTTACACCTTTTTTCATATTCATAAGTTCAAAAGCACAGTCTCCTCCAAGGTCAGTTTTGTAGAGTTTCCCCATAGATGTGATTTTTTTTTTTTTTTTTTTTTTGTAAACATGACTTCTTTGGACCGAGATATTCTGAGGAAAAAAAAAAAATGCCTCTCTCAGTACATTATGTTACTTTATGGGAAAGAATTCATTAATAATACGATAAAAATACATTAAATAACAATAATAATAATAATAATAATAATAATAATAATAATAATAATAATTCAAAATTTTATTTCAGCCAAATCGTTCATACGATTAAATTTCTCTTTCTGGAATGTTGGAAGACTACTACTCTTGGCACCGCTGCACCATTACTACAGGGTGTTCCGCGAAACCTTTTGAGCTAGATTGTATGTGACAAAAAAAGGTCCTCTCCCCCTCCCACACACAATACATACATATATGAACGACGTTTGAAATTAGAATGAATTGCTTCTGCTCATTTGATGTTCATATAATGATTAAAATGATCCTTCATGGATCATAAACCAGTTTTCGTAATTACACTTCATAATAATAATTACTCAGTTTTAACTAAAACGTATTTTGACTGCTGCCCCCTTCGGGATTAGCTAAGTTAAGCGACGTTGGATCTGAGTAGTAGTTGAATAGGTAACAGGCCTCCGTGTCCAGATGATGTAACGACCCATAGTTCGGATCCGACTTAAAGCAATAGATCCCCTCAGTCAAATGATCTTAGATGTCGCAAAGGAGGTTAAACAATCCTCAAAATGCATAATACACATTTTGACTTCATAACAACTTAGTTTTAATTAAAACGCATTTCGACTTCATACAATTTAAATGAAACGTACTTTTAGACTTTATAATTATTCAGTTTTAAATGATTTTCAAAATAAATTTTTAATTGCACAATAAATTATTTCAAATGAGAAAGTCTCTCTTATTTTTTAAGTATGAATTCTTGTCATAAAATGGTTTTATCACACTTTTATAAAGATATTTCCAAAGAAATAATAAATAAATAAAAATTATTCATTAACTTATTTATTTTGAAGAAATAAATAACTAAATTGGTAAAATTATCTTTAATTGAAAAATGAAACCATAAAAGGAATTGAAAAACTCGTTTTGTAAAGAAAAGTTTTGCCAACAAAAAAGTAATAATAAAATAAATAATGAACAAAAGCCCCAAAATTAATAATGGGCAAGAATGAATATTCTGCCATACCTTCGATTCTTTGTGAAGTTATTATGATTGTTTTGATTACTAAATACACTGATTTTTGGAGGGGTGGCCCTTTTCTCTCTCTCTCTCTCTCTCTCTCTCTCTCTCTCTCTCTCTCTCTCACAAGTGAAACTAGGAAAAAAGCAGTTACTCCGAATCCCTCACTCCTAAGGAATGTAAACGAGAATTTTTATATGATAATAAAAACCCACTCTAATGACAGAGTTTATTTCCACAACAGTTTCGATGCCCACTGGCATCCTCTTCGGGTGGCTACAGAAAAACCAGTGGGTATCGAAACTGTTGTGGAAATAAACTCTGTCTATTAGAGTGGGTTTTTATTATCATATTTTGACCTTCACGTAGAAAAGTGAAGTTTTTTGCATGAGAATTTTTATTTTTAATTTTCCATGTATTAATATTTGCGAAAGAAAGCTGCAAATAGGATTTAGCTTTTTAGCTCTTTAGCCTTATTAAAAGCAAAGTGCAAGAAAAAGATAATTTCTTAGCTCCTCAACCCCAAACCTCAGTTCCAAACTTCAATTCTTCTTCTTCCGCAGCCTTATTAGCCCACTTCTATGTGGGGTCGCTGTTGCAGATCCTTCTTCTTCATTCACTTCTGTCTTGAGCGTTAGTGTTTAAAGATATGAAAACCAAACATTTATGTTAAAGCTTTAGTTATACCGAAATTATAATGTAACATAAGAAAAGTTAAAGCTTAAGCTATAACAGAATTATAATATAGCACAAGAAAATTATTTAAAATATTATATGCTAAAACACTAGCGCATAGATTTGTTGAAATGTATATTCCATCCATTTTTTCAAATAAGAAAAACTGATGGAATATACAGGTCAACAAATCTATAGTTTACCCCCATTTGAATTTAATTCCTTCCTTGTTCTCTGATCGATGAGCAGTGTAGAGTATATGAAATTGAAAAGTTTTAGTCAAGTATGAAATATTTCTATATGTATTTCAGTTCAGATGGCATTTCTCTAATCTTTGATAACAAATACAGTGATCGAAGTTAAGAAACCTTCACGTAAATATATTTGTTTTTCATAGCTTTACAACAGCGGTAGCGAAAGAACTGCAAACTTTTTATTTCCATTGCCTTCTATCTATCTATCTAATTTAGTTCCAAAATTCAATACCAAACACCAACCCCCAATTTTCTTCACTTTCTAGTTCCACAGTTAAAAATTTCCTAGCAAAATAAATAAAATCATTACCTAAAGTAGGCATATTGAGAAATATACAAATAGTTTTTTGCATCAGACCATTGATCATAGTACAGTACTTTGTGTTATTAAACTTTTCCTTATAAAGAACTCAAATGGGACGAAATACAACTTCAGTAAAACTTGGAGAGAGGCGTTGGAAAGTAGGGGGATGAGAATTAGCCGAAAGAAGACCGAATATATGAGATGTGATGTGCAGCAGGACCGAGGAGGGGAAGTGACATTGAGTGGAGAGCGTGTTAAGACGGTGGAGTATTTTAAATACTTGGGGGTCAACAGGGGATGCAGAGGGGGGAGCAGAGAGAGAGATAAAATGTAGAATACAGTCGGGGTGGAAGAACTGGAGAGACGTTTCAGGGGTGCTCTGTGATAAGAGGGTCCCAGTGAAACTGAAGGGAAAGGTATTCAAAACAGTGGTGAGGCTGGCAATGTTGTATGGAATGGAGACTGTGCCAATGAAGAAGAGCAATGAAAGAAAAATCGATGTGCTGAAATGAAGATGTTGAGATGGATGTGTGGAGTGACGAGGAGGGATAGGGTCAGAAATGAGCATATAAGAGGAACAGTGAAGGTGGCGGAAGCATCTAAGAAGGTGCAGGAGGCCAGGCTGAGGTGGTATGGACACTTCAGGAGAAGAGGAGGAGTATGTGGGGCGCAGAGTGCTGGAGATGGAGTTGCCGGGACGGAGAAGAAGAGGAAGACCGAAGACGAGATGGAGGGACTGTGTGGTGGCGGACATCAGGGAGAAGGACTTGGAGGAGGACGTGGTATACGACAGAGGAGAGTGGAGAAGACGAACCAAAACAGCGACCCCATGTAAAGATGGGATAATAAGCTGCGGAAGAAGAAGAAAAGAAGGCAATGGAAATAAAAAGTTTGCAGTTCTTTCGCTACCGCTGTTGTAAAGATATGAAAAACAAATATGTTTTCATGAAGGTTTCTTAACTTCGATCACTATTTGTTATCAAAGACTAGAGAAATGCCATCTGAACTGAAATACATATAGAAATATTTCATACTTGACTAAAACTTTTCAATTTCATATACTCTACACTGCTCATCGATCAGAGAACAAGGAAGGAATTAAATTCAAATGGGTAAACTATAGATTTGTTGACCTGTATATTCCATCAGTTTTTCTTATTTGAAAAAATGGATGAAATATACATTTCAACAAATCTATGCGCTACTGTTTTAACATATAATATTTTAAATAATTTTCTTATGCTATATTATAATTCTGTTATAGCTTTAGCTTTAACTTTTCTTATGTTACATTATAATTTCGGTATAACTAAAGCTTTAACATAAATGTTTGGTTTTCATATCTTTAAACACTAACGGCAACGAAAAAAGTTCAGATTTTTAGCTCCCAAAACATTGGTGCCACATTTTAATAAAGTTCTGTTTCGTCCCCTTTGATTTCTTTATCATAAACAGTTTAATATGATAAAGGATCTGCTGTAATGAATATTTGTACAATTCTTTATATACGAGTACATAATTTAGTTAATTAATTTATTTTTCAAGAGAATTTTCGATTGTGGAGCTGCCAACCTAGGGAGAATTAAAGGTTTGGGTCAAGAAGCAAAAGCTCACTATATAGCATATGAATCAGCTTTATTTATTCATTACTAACAGAGGCAAACGTGCGAGCAATGGTTTATTTTTCCAGAACATCAAATTCTATTTGCAGCCTTATTTCACTGATGCAGTAACCTCGTAACAGTTCCGTCAATTGGTCTCTCTTCAGACAAAGGTCAAGCTGGTAGCTCCGCCTCTAGGCCTGGCTTGGTGGAGGAGCGAGTTGCTCTCCATCGCACATATACACGTACACCCGGCTCATCTAGTACCGTCCTGAGCCAGGTATCTAGTCTTTTGGAGATTTCAACTTTAACCCATGTGACGTTCCTGAGGTCCTTTGGATGCTAGTTAAAAAGTCTTGGCCCCTGACAACCAAGCTATTTTCCTTCAGTGTTGAGGGTGTCCCTCGTCGGGCCTTTAGTTTGGGAACACTACACATTCTGGCTTTCCTATTTTCCAGCGTTGTTTAGGTAGTAATTGGGTTTAGTTTGAGGTTTGGTACCAGTTTTTCGATCATTTTCCATATGTAATCTCCCAGTAGTGCCAGTACATGGAAAGATTTTTAATATAAATTCTAATTTATATTCCCTTGGAGTACGGATCGAAGTAACTACTTAAACTGATTTTCATTTTTAGTGTGTGTGTGTGTGTGTGTGCGTTTGTTATAGATGTAGCGAGGTAATTTTTTTTTTTGGTGAAGTAACGCTGTTGGTACCTCGGAACATTAAAAAAAATTAGGAACATTTTTATTGTCCGAAAAAAGATATGTTAGACCTGATTAGGTTAGATCAGTTCAGGTTCGGTTAGATTAGCGAGTACTTTACTATCTAATGACTTAAAACATTTCTCGAGCTCTCAACTGCGTTCGAAACACATCGCTCCCTTTACAGCTCGATGGCACTAAGGTTAGGTTAAATTAGGTTTGGTTAATTAGTGTATGGATTTAAAAAAAATTTGGTACCTCGCTTATGCGGAGAGGCGCACATGCGCGCGCGTGTGTGTGTGTGTATATATTAAAAAAAAATCAGTATATTTGGTAATCAATCACAAAAAAAACGGTGTCATAAGAGTATTTCTCAACCAATGTTTTTTTTCGGTTGAATTTTTCTGAACTGTGGCTGTGGGTCAACATATAATATATGGTTTATTATTGTTGTTGTTAATATAGAAAATAGTGTGTGTTTATATGGTATGTGATTATAAGAGATTATACTTTTTTGTAATAAATACAAGTGTTAATTTCTGTTCTCTGACTAAGAGTTTATATATTTCATTAATAATTAATTAATGTTGGCTCAATATTTGGAAATTAGAAAAAAAAAAAAATTGCAAAAACACCCTATATGGGCTATACTTACCCCTACCCTTCGTAGAGTTAGTGTGGCAAGTTACAGTAGCTAATTTTATGTGGGTACTTTCATTACAGTATATAGCATTTATAATATAGGATTCTCTCGAGTATGACAACTTTTATACTCTTACCAATTCATGTGTTGTGGTGAGTTGTGGTGTTTCCAGATACATTCTGTATAGTGAGATGTGATGTTTATACATAAACATTATCAATTGTTTCCTGAATGTAACCAACTAGGATTCAAACATCGCTTAACATCTATGTATTTACTATTAGAGCCGTCATCCCTTCGTCGCAAATACAATTCGCGATTGCCTTCGATTGTTTTGATAGTGTATCAAAACCAGTGACAGAATATAATAAAAGTTAGCTGATTTATGATTACTTTTGCGTACAAACAAAATTTGGCCCTAACCTAACTTGCTTAGCCTAATGACTAAGTTTTACTTAGGGCCTACCTGTCCTTTCTTTATACAAATAGATACAAATTTTCTAAATTTGTATCCATTTAAAATTTAGTTTAGACACTGCATCAAGACTAATTTTAGATTATGGATATTAGGCTACCAAGCAAACATGCACAAAAAAATTTTCACCAGACATGCAACATTCAAACAGAGGGGTTGCGTGAAAACATGGCTATTTTTTTTTTTTTGTGATCTGGGTTTTATTAGATAAATTTTGTCAAGAAAAAATTAATGTGATTTCCTGCCTGGTAACATTATGGGCATACGGTTTATGTAGGCTTTAAACCTAAGTTACATATCCTATTTCAAGACCCTAGTTATGAAGCCTTTCCAAGATTTAGGCCTATTTTCATAAGGTCATTTAAGATACACCCAAAATATTTTAATTTGGGGTTTGAGAGGTTGAAATGAAGGCAAAAATCAGTCATGACGAGTTTTTCTATTACTCATTCTTCTTCAAGACGTAGTCTATCTCACATCTTGAAACTGAGCTTTAATAATTTCTAGCCTAACAGATGAACTAGCCTAGTTAATTATCTACTTGGAGTTTTATCCTAAAAATATAATGAAAATGTTTATTGGCAGACCATTAGTCCAGATAACAAATAAATAATACAAACTGATAAAAGAATGCAATGAAAATTCAAATACTAAGGATAGAAACCATTAATGAAAAATAGTAATGTCTAAGTTAAGTGGAGCTACAGACAAACATTTTCATACCATGAATTCCATAACTTAGAAGACATATGGCAGGACTGATGAATAGTTTGGATAATCGGGTTGGCTGATTTTTAATTCTTTGCATTAAACTATTAACCTTAAAAGGACGACCGCTACATATTGGTAACCTTTCAAATACACGCATTCATAACTTAACCCTACAAACAATTTCGGCGTTAAAGGGTTAAGCACGTCTTGTTACCTCCAGGAAGCCCAAAACGTTGTGGTTAGCAAATATTCTCGAAGCCGAGTATCTCCGGTGTAATTTATGAAAGAGCCTGAAAAATCTGGTTCTGCCAGAACCTTTTTTATAATTCACCCAGAGTTGCCGTCCGTATGTATTAGTGCAGAAGGTACAAAAGAGTGTTTTCAGCTTCACTTGCACAGAACCGGAAGTTCCTTATAGTCATATTCGCTTTAGCACAGAGGCTCCGATATTGTTTTCTCTATCTCTAAATCATCACTCAGCTGGTGATAATTTGACCCAAATACTTAAATTCTTGTACTTCCTCTACTGCTTCACCTCTCATTTTGAAACTAATATCAACTGGCTGATTAGAGCTTTTGGGATGGAATTCCATAGTTTTAGTTTTTGTAACGTTAAAGAGAATATGTTTCTGCGAATATAATTCGCAGACTTTTAGCAGACAATCCAGACCTTTAATAGAAGGACTTATTAACACCATATCACCAGCATAGACTAAGTTATTTATCCTTGTGTCATCTATACATCCGACTATTGCCTCATTAAGTGAAGCAATTGATCAAGGTTTCTAATCTGTCATGTCGTCTGACCTGACTACAGAAAAACTATCTTGACAAGATGATAATCTGTGACGACAGGATCATAGCGAAAATATTTTTCCCATTTTATGTCCGACGACAGCCAACTTTGATTTTCAAAATTTTTCCGAAATCCTGACTACAGCCAATATTTTTTCAGAAACCCTGTTAATCCATCAATATACACATTAAACAGCAGAGGAGAGAGCAAGGAACCTTGCCTCACCCCGCAGGAGGAACCATAACATTCGGATAGTACACTGTTCCACCTAACTGCAAAGGATTGGGATATACCAAAATTTCAATAAATTTAATCTGTACATGGGAAGTTTCCTGTCCTCTAGTTTTTTAAATAAAATAATGTGATTCTCTCTATCATATGCCTTACTTATATCTAAGAAACAGCTATAAATAATTGAATTACTCTGTGTACTTATCTTATGTACTGAAGGAAATTATATTTAAGTTGAGTGGGACCTTTTAAAAAACCACTGATTAGATGTCCATAAGTAATCATTTAATCGGCGTAACAGAAGTTTCTCTAGTAGTTTCGAAAAGCAGGAGGCGACAGCAACAGGCCTGTAATTATTGCTGGACAGAATGTCCTCATACTTATTTTTGACAAGGGGCAAAATATATACCCTCAAACTCTGTAGGGATATAACTATGAGCGAGCATGGCTAAGAAGAGCAATGAGATATGCAGACAGATCACGTCATTGGCATATTTTAAGTGCTCATTCGATAGGTCATCTACCTCTGAAGCAGAACCAGTCTTTAACTCTAATTAGACTCTTAACTTCGGAAAATAATATCAAAGTATTTTCCCCGGGCCCTCCCACGGGCCTATCTGCAGCCTATCTTAAGATTAGCCCTGCTCGCACTATTAACAATGTTTGAATAGTGGTTTTTCCACAGCCTTGCAATTTCTTCCTCCCCCGACACCCCATCGATTGTTGGTGGGAGGGCATTTTTGACTCATTTTCATTCTTAACGAATTTCCAAAATTTTTTATCATTATTTCAGTTAGCCTCACAGGCTTTTGATGCTCGAATAGAATCTTCTTCCTGTTTACACCGTCTTATGACTGCTTTATACTGACCCCTACTTCTACACATATTCACGTAAACCGGTGCTAATCTAGGTCTACCATGAAGGTATTATAAATCACAGGCGTCTTTCGATTCCCTCTTCAGAGGAGCAATAAAATCATTCCATCCAGGAATAATCTAGTATGATAGTTGTAAAATTTAATCAGGGACCTTCCTGCTTCTCTTAACAGGGATACTAAATTATTATAGTACCTATCAATGAGTTTACAGTGAGAATCATTTGAACAAAGATTACTACAGGCAAGTTAGATCAATCGACGCGATTATTCTTACCTATTGAGTTCTTGTTACAGTATGTAATTTCACATAAATTAGCAAAATTAATTAATAATTCTAATGGTCTATGATCAAACAGAAGGAAATCATGCAGCAATTCGATCCTTTAGTTTATTACTAGCGAGACAATGATCAATCCAGCTGGCGGTACCACTCATATCACTAACATATGTAAAATTACCACTAGTTATTACAATAATACTTCTCCATCAATTATTATACTTAATACTTATAATAATAACTTTAAATTTACTCACATTACAGTTACTTCTTAAGTCATATTTTAGCTTGTAACTAGGGTAGGCTAACTGAGTTCTGTTTCTGTTTACAAACATTAGTGATGACGTTTTCATGTGATCAGAAAGTGAAGAGCATTTTCCTCAATAATCGCTTTGATACCTTAATCATGATTGCTTTGATACGGTATCACTGACGAATAGATGACGGCTTAGTTTGCATGGTCTCATTCATTCATATTCAAACGCTTTTGTTGTCTGCTTTGCAAATCAAAGTCTACCTATATCTAGTCAGTCCACGCTCGCATTATGGCATCAATAATTTCATACAACCGATTTTGGATAGAAAATTTTAAGCCAGCGAGACCTTAATTTTACTGTAAATTCATGATTTACTGAGATTTTCAGCGGAGCTTTACAAATGTGGTCTTACTGGTTTTGGATGTTAAGATCAAAATTTTGATAATTGTGGTAATTGTGTACATTTTTTATCTTACTGATTTTTCTTCGTTTTCGCAAGAGAGCGAAATTTTGTACACGCGTCGCCTGATTAGAAGTAGAAAGATTTTGGTTAAGTGAAGTGAAAACGAAATAGCTCTATAAAAAATGTATATGAAGGGTGACTAAACTAAAGTGGTCATTTATCTGTCAATTAAAGAGAACGTGCAAAACCCTTGGAAACCAAGAGATGGATGGATGTTACTAGAGATACCAAGAAAAATAAAACTGCTTTAAATGTCATAAAAATACTTAATATACTCCACAGTATAAGCCAACAATTATGATCAATGTTTTAATAGTAAGTAAAGAGTAAATAAATACATTACTGAACGAGTTGTTTAGTATCATATTGTGATGTTTTATGTGCATTGGTTTACAACACAAAAAATAAGTATTAAATAATAAAACAATAAAACTACTACCAATAATTACTAAATGAGAAAATATTTCTTACATGAAACTTTAATATGAATGAAAGTTATTAATTAAAAAAGTAATTATGAAATTTTAGAAAGTTCAATAAAAAAAATACTACAAACCTTCTGGTCCCTGAATAAACGGAAAAAAAAAAATTTGATTTTAGAGATAACTAAAATAAAGATATCAAACTTTACTGGTTTTTAATTGTTCTTATGGTTATATTTATAAATAAATATGTATTTATAAACTATATTTGGTAAATATTAAGTTTCAAAGAAACTACACCTTTTCACTCTCAAATTAAAACAACTGAATTTCAAATTAAAACAACTGAAGTTCAAATTAAAAGAAATGAATCTCAAATTAAAACAACTGAACTATGATTTAAATTATATGAACTTTAATTTAAATCAGATGAACTTTTATTTAAAACAAATGAATATCAATTTAAAATATATGAAATTCATATTAAAATAACTAATGTGAGGTTAAAAACAATTACGTTTGATGTAAAACATTATATTTTGTTCAAAGTAATGATATTTCCAGATTCAATCAAGATTTTCTACAAGAGAAAATAAATATTTGAACGTCATTTCTTGTATCTTAGTACATGTAACTGTATAAATAAAGCAACACAGGATAAAGTAACGTACAGCTATTCCGTGTATGTTAGTACACATACTGTAGTTATACAAGAGAAAACAAAAGTTACATGATAATGAATTGGTATTTCTTGTATGTTAATACGAAAAAAGAGAGAAAGCAAAGTATGATGCATTAGATGCATTACTTAATGGTCATTTCTTTTGTTTGCACACAAAATTACATAAAAAAAACATTCAGTTATCACCTAATTGTAAATCCTGTAGCTGCATCACACCAGCAAAATGTTTTTGGACATGGTTGCAAGTTTTCAGACACAGCATTGGTGTGATGGTTGAAATGGCATTATCAATGCAGCGTTTCAGATTTTACACAATCTCTGTTTTAAATTGACTTTCATATATTTTAAATTGTATTTCACTTGCTTTAATTTGAAATTCACTTGCTTTAATTTGAAATTCACTTGCTTTAATTTGAAATTCAGTTGTTTTAATTTGAAATTCAGTTGTTTTAATTTGAAATTCACTTGTTTTAATTTGAAATTCAGTTGTTTTAATTTGAGAGTGAAAAGGTGTAGTTCTTTGAAACTTGGGATCTTTTCCATTTGGCGGCAGGCGGTTTTTTTTAACCAAATTTTCACCAGTAATACTTTTTTGTGTGCTAAATACGAATCTAACATTCTTTTTTGAGAGAAATGAAAGGAAAATATCGAAAAAAAAGATTTTAAATACGAACTACTTTATACGGCGTACGAAAGGGAAATATTTATTTGAAATCAGCTATATCCTTTAATATTTTTCTAAATATATCTTCGTTTTCATTACGCTTCCGCCAAATAAATTCGCATCATTTGTATAATTTAGGTCTCGGGGGTACGGGGGCAGAGCCCCCGTAAAGATCACGCATCACAAATTGATCGGTATCGGGTTATATTTTTTTTTTTGAATTTCCGACGCTAAAATGTCGTTCAATCGATCAATTTGTGATGCGTTATCTTTACGGGGGCTCCGCCCCCGTACCCCCGAGACCTAAATTATACAAATGATAATGTAATAACATATTCATGTTAGGTAAGGTTAGGTTAGGTTAATTAATACCAAAATACATTTTCCTAGTAATATTTGAGGTGTTTTGCTTAGATTTTGACCTCCATTTCCCTTGAAAATGGGCCAAACTTCAAAGTACTATAGCTTTGTTGGATCTCATTTCCGACGGAAATGGAGGTCATATTTGAACAAATCACATCAAATACTACTAGAAAAATGTATTTTGGTGTGTAAAATGACTGAGTTACGTAAAACACATAATTACCGAAACATTTTCACTGCATCTTCTTCTGATACAATATTTACAAAAATCCACTGTAAATTATAATTCACGTCCATGATTTACTCGTATTTCCAGAAACAATAATGAATCGCGCGGAATGCTTAATCATATCGAGTTGCCATAATTATTCTACAGATTTTGGAATAATTAAATTTATATAAACAAATAATAATATTCATAAAATAATTAATATAATATAAATTAATAAAATTATTATATAATACAATACTATAATTATATTATTGCAAAAATATATAGAATTTCGCAGTGTAAATAGTTCGTGCGCGGTATAAAGTAGTTCGTACTTAAAATCTTTTTTTCGATATTTTCCTTTCATTTCTCTCAAAAAAGAGTGTTAGATTCGTATTTAGCACACAAAAAAGTATTACTGGTGAAAATTTGGTTAAAAAAAACCGCCTGCCGCCAAATGGAAAAGACCCGAAACTTGTTACAAAGATCCTGATTTGTCGAAATTTGTCACGTGGGAAATAACTAACCAATTTAAAACGATCACCTAACCTAGGTACTCTGGTCTCTATGAAACTTAACATTTGCCACTATATATACACACTATGTATGTGTGTGTATATATATATATATATATATATATATATATATATATACTAAAATGCCCCTACGCAGCAAAAGTCCTGGCGGGGGAACCGTGTGTGTTACTAAAACCTTTCAGGGGACCCCTCCCATTCACCCCCAAGGGAGGACTGGGACTCAGGTAGGGTTACCAGACATCCCGCATTCTGCGGAACAGTATCCCATTTGATCCAAAAATCCCGCGTCCCGCTTTGTATTAAAATGGCCGCAAAAAATATTTTTTAAGCAAATTTTTTCAGGATGAATTGATTTAGAATTTTCTAGAATTATGTAGAATCCTGTAGAATTCTGTAGAGTAATGTTGAATGTTCTAGGACATCCTAGAAATTACATAACTTATAAAATGTGTTTGGCCACGACTTGGCAGTTTTTCGGCTGTAGTTATATTGTAAGCTTTGAATTAGTGTCAATCCTGCGATTGCTTGACCATACAACTTGAGATTGGGTAATTTAAATAAAATCTGTAAGTACTCTATGTCTATTTCTTATAAGAAATCGTTCAGGTGTAAATTGCTGCATTTGCGTGAAAGAGGAACATACATACATACTGGTCCTATTCAAAGGAGTGACATAACGAAGGAGTGACATAACAAAGGAGTGACAAATCGGAGATAAAATTCAAAGGAGTGACACGAAAATACCAACAAAGAAGAAGAAAGAACAAATCCAGAGGGAAGAGAGGCTTGCAACTGTTAGGTTAGGTTAGGTTAGGTTTCTAGTTTTTTAAATAAAATCTTAATTTTAACAATTCTGTCACTCCTTCGTTACGGTATTTATGTCACTCCTTTGTTATGTCACTCCTTTGAAATGTCACTCCTTCGATACAGACCCATACATACATACACACACGATTTTATTTATAAGATTTAGAATTTTTTTTTTAATTAATTATGTCCAAACATGTTTTTTTTAACTTATTATTATATTATTTACAATTTTTCCCCTAGCAAAATGGCTAATTTTGTTTGTTGTAACCGTTGAAGAAATCTAATTTAAAAAAAAGTCCCGCATGGGCATTTGAAAAATCTGACAACCCTAACTCATTATAGACATTCCCATGACATGAGGTTAAGATATTTGACCTATTGTCCTGAAAGTCGTTTGTATTACTGACCATATGACAGTGATTCGAATGGTGTATGTTTCATGACTATTCGACAATGGGAAGCGAGTTTAAAACCGTTGCAGTGGCGTATGGCCAGGGTTCTACTCTCAGCTATACAACATGCCTGAAATTTTAAGGTGGGGATACGTCGTATGGCCGCGTATCCCCTCATTACAGCCAGTGATGGGCATCGATACATGAAAATCGCTAAAGCGATACCGATACATCGATACATGAAGAACGTCTTAGGCGATACCGATACGCCGATACTTTCTAGATGTCTTAAGCGATACCGATACCGATACATGCATCGCCGATACATGTATCGCCGGTACATTTTTATAATTATTCATTTAATATGTAGGTATTAGATATTATTGTTTATACTAGTAATTTGTACGCACTGTAAGTAAAATCAACGACATTTTAATGGGTTTTATAGATGTAAATAAAAACAATTGCTTTATTTAATGAAAGTATGTTTTAATTTTGTAGGGTACATGAATGACTGAAAATATTACACTAACAATTAAAAGTAATTACTATTACCCTTCAAAAATACCAGCTGGCTAAACATCTGGTCAGACAGTCTATTCCTTTTTGGAGCGTGAATGTGACCAACGAAACTAAACAACCGTTCTACAGGAGCAGAGGATGGTAGTAGTGTGTTATACTTCAGGAAGACCCGTAGAATTCCTGGGTACTGCCTCAGAGATTGGAGAGGCAACACCAATGAGCGTTTCTATATTATGGTTAATTAATCTCAATAACACAAGTACAAACATGTTTAAACGTTGCGCCGTACTGTGTGACGTAACCAGTAGAGTAGTACTGTCATTAAATAAATATTTAATATTATTATTTATGTATATTCATAAATATAACTCAGTAGTGTCATATTATAACATCTATTTAAATATTTAAAAATTCTTATTAATGTATCGATGTATCGATTTTTTCGATACATTTAAGAAAATTGACCTTAGCGATACCGATAAATCGATACTTTTGTCAAGTAGCTAAAGCGATACCGATACCGATACAAAAGTATCGATCGATACGTATCGGCGATACATGTATCTAGATACTGCCCATCACTGATTACAGCACTGGTTAGGCCTATGAATTAAGGACTAGAGTGAGATTAGGCTAGAGGTAGGTCTTGGCCTGTGGCGAGTGTTAGGCTAGTTAGAGTTAAGGCCAAAGCGTACGGTGAGTTAATGAAGGCCCTTCAGGAGAAGCCTAGAAGTAAAATGACCCATAGCTGATTGTACACATACAATAATTCTATTGGCTACAAGATATCACTTATTAGGGTCCTCCATAAACAGCCAGAGGAGGAAACTCGGAGGGGCGGGTGTGTTACTAGAACCTTCCCTAGTTCTCCTTTAATGCTCATACTAAATTTGATGCAGATTACCCTGCGGTAAATGTTAAGTTTAGAGGCGTAAATTATTGGGTCGTCTATAACAGTTGTCTAATTGTTTTAAAGCATTACTTTTTGTTTAGAACATACAAAATGGTTAGTATTTGCTTTACAGCACAAAAGTTCCTTAAAGTCATACTGCTTACAGGTAGTAATTTTGATAAATGTACCGCTTGATCAAAATTACAGGGCGAGCTTTTGTTTTAGGTATGTAAAATCGAGGCGACAAATAAGACAAAATGGAGGGATGATCAGTAGTTTTGAATCTTTTTCTTTATAGTACCCCAGTTTCTTTTTTTTCAGTTAGTAACAATTTTAACATATTTTCGTTAAAATTAACAAACATATCACGACTTAACCTAACTAATCCTGCGATATATATATATAGTGATGGATCGAATAACCGCAACCGCACTACAACCGCACAAAAATTCACAACCGCAACTGTAACCGCAGTTCCATAAGTGCGGTTGCGGTTGTAAAAGCTTAGTTAATTTTAATTTTAGGTTAATTAGAAATATTTCTTTTTTTAAAAAGAAAATGATGGGTCTCCTTATGCGTGGAGCGGGAACGTTGTACGATGAGAGGCGTTGCCGCTTGAAAGGTGAAAATGCAGCAAAAATATTATTCTTAAAATTCACACTGCCTGTCATTAAGTTTGACATCAGTTTTTCAAATGAATAATAATCCATAACTTTCCAATGGGTGGAGGCTGGGGAAAGTGGTAGGTGGGATGAACAGTGCGATGGGTCCTCGTCCCTCATCCTGGTAACACACTTAGTGCAAAATATGGTTTTAATTAGTTTGACCTATTCTTTCATAATAGCTATATAAGTTTAGAATATACTTCATTTAAATAGTATTTATTTAGTAAATACCTTATGTTGAACACAAGTTTTGCAACACACAAATAGCGGTAGCGGTGTATTGCAAAACTTGTGTTCAACATAAGGTATTTACTAAATAAATACTATTTAGTATATATTATGTACCAAGTGTGGCTAAATCGCACTATAGTGGCTAAATCCAGTTAATAATTACGCATTTTTCCTAGTATATGATAACCGCAACCGCAACCGCGGTTGGAAAAAATTCGACAACCACAAACACAACCGCAACCGCGGTTGTGAAAAACCGACCACTCGATCCATCACTATATATATATATGTGTGTGGACCTTTTCCGTTCTATGGGCACCATTGAAATGGGAGAAGTTAATATTTTTTAAGCTTATTTTAAATTTTTATTAATAATCAGTACATTTTGAATAAGAGAAATTTCATTTATTTAATTTAACAGCTATGAACATAAATAAAAAAAAATATTTGTCGTTTCATCAAAAATTTGACGATTTATTACATTACATGGATCACCTGAAGATCAGGGCCCCCAGCCTTCGTCAGTTAACCTTATAAAGCTAGCTAATGAAAATATCACGATTAACCAATCGTCAAGGGCGCACAGTTGACCTAACGATTGGTTAGGTTAAGTCGTGATATTTTCGTTAGTTAGCCTTATAAAGCTAACTAAAGAAGGCTGGGGACCCTGATCTTCAGGTGATCCCATTACATCATCATTAGTTATGCCTGACCTAACCCAAGCCTAACCTGACCTATCCTAACCGGTCTAAGTATAGAATCCGTGGTCAAATTATTATTCAGGACAACGGCGTGGTTATATTATTTAAAACATGCAAAGTATAAAATGCAAGTCTGACAAGTTTTTAAACGTGATATTTCTATAGAATAAGATCCAAGAAGTTGAAGGTAGAAGCAGCAGGACGACCAGCCATTATTGTTTAAAGCTAAGATTGCAATATTGACTAAAACAAACAAATTGCGGCCCCCGGTTAATTAAATGGCCGGTTGGATAAACTGTACGGCCTTGATGATTGGTTAAGTCATGATATTTTCGTTAAAACTAACGAAAATATCATGACTTAACCTAACCAATCGTCAAGGGCGTACAGTTGACCTAACCGGGCATTCAATTGACCGGGAGCAACTCACAAGTAGATAGATCACAGCACTGCATTATCACACGCTCACACTACAACATTAATATTCAGACTAAACTAGATCTAAGCAGACAACAAATAAACATTAATAACAAGACGACGTAAAAAGGAACAAATTTACATTTTCTGAGTTTGGCCACGGACTATATACCAGCACAGCATAAGAAATAATTTAACCACGGATTCTATACTTATGCCACCTAGCCAAACCTCGTTGGTGCCCATAGAACGGAAAAGCCCCATATATATATATATATATATATAACTGCAATGACCACGCAGTATATTAATGTATAGAAACGACGTAAGTATAGAGGAGTGTTCTGCACACGAGGAAGAGAAATAACGAACAAATGAAAAATGAGGTGACCGCCCGGGAATCGAACCCAGGACCTTCCGATTGCCGGTCAAACATGCTACCACTACACCACGGGCCTCGATCAGTCAGAAGTCGCAATTCTCCTACATAGGGCAGAAATCAATACCCTATGTAGGAGAATTGCGACTTCTGACTGATCGAGGCCCGTGGTGTAGTGGTAGCATGTCTGACCGGCAATCGGAAGGTCCTGGGTTCGATTCCCGGGCGGTCACCTCATTTTTCATTTGTTCGTTATTTCTCTTCCTCGTGTACAGAACACTCCTCTATACTTACGTCGTTTCTATACATATATATATATATATATATAGTGATATTTTCGTTAATTTTAATGAAAATATCACGACTTAACCCAACTAACGAAAGTATCACGACAACTTAACCACTCATCAAGGGCGTACATTTGACCTAACTGGGCATTCAATAATTCATTTGCACAAGAAGTGAAAGTCAGATTTGAATAAAAAACACCAAAATACACCAGAAAAACCTATTCTCATATCAAAATCGACCCGCAGGGGTAAAACGAATAATTACCACCATACTATTTCAATCTATTTTAATCGATCCAAAAATTGCTTATATCTCCCTTAATATCAGTTTGCACAAGAAATACCACAGAAGAAAATAGATTCAGATTTAAATTCTACATAAGAAAAACTGGGTCTTGTGGGTTGTTGTATTATATGGAAAATGAAGTAAATGTGTGTGTATATATATATATATATATATATATATATATATATATATATATATATAGGCCCCGTGTATATTTTTTTTCGGCTATTATGCAGCTAAGGGGCGTCGTGGCTTTATAAGCATACAGAGCCTTTTCGGCTTTAGAAATATATGTACATCACACTACAATTAATTATATACTGGGGAAATATCATTTTATGGTGAAGTTTAAGGTTATGTTTGAAAAAGTACCGAATTTGCCGCTATCGCTGCCATGATCAACATGACGGACGTCAGTAGTATAGGCGAAAAATGGACGAGTGCAATGCAATTGCAAATGTTAATCAATGTTGCATATGTTATGCACCAAAGGGGGATGGGAGAATGCTGCAAGTTGTTATGCAACAAAGAGGAATGTTGCAAGTTATGCAACAAAGGGTTATGCAACATGGAGGCGGAGTTATCCCCCAAGAGAAAAAGGAAGAGAGGTGTTCGCCTGGCAGGAGCCAAGCGCATATTGAGACTTCAGCCGAGCGGCCGTTGTCTTAATATGTTCCTAATCAACCAGTTGGCTTATCTGGCTGAGTTGCCAGATTGCAATATTTATTTAATGAAAGCATATATTCTGGCTTAATCCGCCAGTTGGATTAGAAGGCGTAACTGGTTCGTTCAGGTGTACAGGTTGAGTTGCCAGATACCGCTATTTATATAATTAATGCATATATTCTGGTTTACAAATCCGCTTTAGAAGCCAGCCAATTGATATAATTAAATACCGCGTACAACCAAAAAGAATTAACACCATTACATCATTGTTTATTTAGGTGAATTAATGGAAATATATAGAAAATAAATATACAATGGAATATATATGATCAAAAATAATAATAGCATACGGACGATGAATATATAATAAATATACAATGGAATATATATGATCAAAAAATAATAATAGCATAAGAAACACGAACGGAAAATATATAACCAAAAATATACAAAACGTTGTATTATCAATATATTAGTACATGGAAAATATATATATACATACACACAGTTATATTAAATAATTAATATTGAAAATAATAATATACGAAACGTATAATGAAATGCATATTAGTACAGGAAATATATATATATATATATATATATATATATATATATATATATATATATATATTATATATACACACAATTAAATAAATATACATCCTTTATGTTCTACGGGGTATATTAAATAATTAAAAATAATATATATACACAATTAAATAATTAGATATACATCCTTTATGTTCTACGGTGCTAAACGCTAAACTCACACGTAATAGAGTCTACATTCACATCGATATTACTTTGTACTACGCGGTAAAACCGTCCAAGCAACACTTCACCGTTTAACTGATACGGATGCCTATACTCGACATAAATGGATTTCATATCGTTCAGTACTAGTTCTGTGCCCACTTTACATTCGGTTGGCAAGTTATCTTTAAACACGGCTAGAATACAATCAAAAGCACGCACAAAGAGGTCATTGTTAACCACATCATCATTATTAAATACAAGTTTATAAACACGCCTTTCCAAACGAGGGTTTTTTCTTACCGTCCCGAGCTTTTCAATCGTGAACTCTTCACTCTGCATAGCGGCAATTGAAATAATCTTCCAAGTCGTAACGACAGCTATTCATCATATAGAGGTACAGCTCTTCAGGGTGAACAGTGTAGGCAAGCTCTGCCCTGTACCGCTCAAGTGCTTTGTACCAAAGTTCAGGATATTTCGAAGAATCTAAACCTTTTAAATATGCATCCAGCTCTAGACCATTCTCGCCTTGTTCATTCCTACATTCGATAAATCCGTCGAGCAGAGTGGTGTATGCGTATTCAAGAACCGCGTCAAAATAAATCATATCCGTAACACGGCCGTCTAATATAGGCTTCAGCTTGCGGAATCCGACGATTTCAAACATTCTGTCGAGGATGAAACGGTTTCGCGTAGGGACAAGAACGTTATTATCAGAAGCATTCTTCCCCATCAGTCGTATATCAATGCATGGCTGTTTATACACAACGTGCAAACAACGGCATATAAGGGGGCGTCACTAATCTGCTCTCTTCTTGTACCTACACCTGCAGGTATTTTATAACGGTCCTTTCCCCACTTCTCAACTATCACGAAGACTCTATTCATCTCGCCAACACTTAAATAAATAACATTACGTTTACCAAAATTTGATTGCCTGCAAATCGTTTCAAATGCATAGTTAATGGTGCCGGTTTCACGCCTGAACACGCGCAATGACCGTCACGGAGACATCGTATGAGGCGTTGAGAATGCTTCTCAAAGGAAGTTCCATCATATTCGCACGTCCACACGGTTCAAGCTCTGAGATGACTATGAGCCACAGGTGGACGGATCGGCTCGAAGGGCGGAGTGAGTCACGCTGGTGAAACGTGTACGGGTTTGTTCGAACTCGTGTGTTTCGTGAGGTACGCGGGTGGGCGGCTCGCTGGAGGGAGCGAGTCACACCATAAACTGCTGAAGCGTGTACAGGCTTATTCGAACACTTGTGCTCTTGGACAAACAGAATTTTCCGCTACATGAAACAATACCGGCTTTAATGTTTTATCACTCACCAGACGTTCATTTCCACAAACTAAACATCTTCACAATCCGGTGCACTATTTGAGAGAAACATATGCCCATATTTATCCTTTTTGTTTAACAAGCGATACTCGTCTCTAAAGTCTGTTAAAAACTCACACAGCCCATTAGCCACAACCTCACTACAAACCTCATGATATATATTAATATAGTCGTAAAAATACTTAAGATTCCCCATGATGACAGTATTTACATTCTCAACCGTAGGGTGCGAGTAGTCGGTATGGTGTAACATGACATAATATCGCATGTCAACCACTCATCAACAAGACTCACTATCCATAACCGTTACTTATCTTCTGAACGTGTTGCTTCTTCTACTTCGCGGTATATGTGAGCCTTTATAAAGGTTAGGTCTATAACATACTTCAATACATCGTTTGTACTACGAAATCCTACAATACCCTCGCCAGAATACCCGTAGAGTATTTGAACATCTTCGTCTTTCGCACGGCTCAATGTAGCCTTAAGTACCATAGGATGGAGGAATAGGGGGTTTTTCAGTATCCGCCACATCTTGGCACTTTGCCAAATACCACTTCATAGATGTTGAACACGCAATATTAAAGGTAGCCATTACTATTTTTCTTCTACGCGGGAGAATACACGTCTGAGCTCAAGGGTATGCAGAGGTCAACTGAGCACGCAGGGATAGAGATATGCTCAGGCAGCGGCAGGACTCACGTTGCCGATCTTACAGTGGGCGGGGCTTAGCTTTTTACTGTATACACACACACACACACACACGCACGCAAAGGTGAAAATGAAACCTTAATCGGAACAAATATACGTGATAAATAAACATATCAATACACACACATGAGGGGTTGCGCGTCTTAAGGTACCTAATCGCCACCACAAGCGAAAACGTGTTTTTGATGGATTTCACTATTTTCACCCTTCGTCTATCGCGTGGTTTGGGTTATAATGACCTTACGATACTAGAAGTATGGTTGAAAACCTTATGAAGCGAACTACTTTTTTCACCTCTATCGCCAGCCAAAAGTTCACCCAAAGTTCGGCATAATAAGAAAGTCAAAAAATTTAAAAAATATATATATATAAAATATAAAAATCTATTCCAAAGACTCATCAACATCTTCAGTAGCATACTTAGAACTCTAATTTAGCTAAAAATGAACGTTCTAGCTCAATTAATAACAGATACTATTGCCAGAATATTGCTGAACTTTGGAGGCGATTTCTGACGAATTTTAATTTTGTTGCTTAGGTACCTTAAGACGCGAGACCCCTCATATATAAATACAATCAAGGATTAAGGTAGCCAGAGGGTACGGTACCATAGGTAACGTTTCCTATAGGTGTCACGGCATACCTTTGGGCCCCTAAGTTCCTTCACACACCCCAGCTTCAGCGCCCGAAAATTGTGCGTCCCCACAGTCAGTTGGAGTAGCTGGTCACCCTCATCTTCCAAGCATAGTTCTTCTTTCAACGAGTCAAAGTTAAAGAATCGACGGTTCGCATGGTTAAGCGTGATACCCTTAGCCTTCACGATATACTTCGTATCATCCCTTACCCTCACCCGTACCCCGTAGGTTTTTGGCCCTGTTGACGCAAACGAGTCTGCGTATGCACCATCACCATACTCATCCTTGATCTCGTCAGTTAGCTCTCCGAGGAACTCCCCAATAGCAGGCATGTATTCACCTTCCCTCGCTGTGAATATCATGCTGTGTCAACGTACAACACACTCCGTCCAAGAGAGTGCAATATGCCCCAAAGTTTGATGCAGGCGTAGGCCGTCGTGAAACTGGCTACAAGTATGTTTGTAACCCGTGAGGTATCTGCGGCCAGCTCGGTGATGTACTTTATTATGTAAGTATTACCTACATTCACGATCTCCATAACCTCTTTATCGGGAGCATTTGCATAATCCCAGACTTCACTATAACTTTGTGCCAAATGGACGTTCCCCTTGCCGGTATTCTGCGCAAACTTTCCCCAAAGTCTGTTTAGACAACTTTGCACTAAAGCGCTTGCCAGGATTCTTAACAATTTGGGATTGGTCAAGCTGTATACCTTCACGGGCACGTTAACGCTGAATATAAGCCGTTTTTTCATCTTCGGTATCAACCCCTCACGGATATCATGACGCCTCAACCTTATCCTTCAAAAAAGCGTTTATATATGGTGTGAAAAGGTTGGGTAGCTTCTGAAACCTCCACACCTCATGTATCTTTATTATTCTATACCCACGGCGAACGGCTAGGGCCAGCTCAGGGCTTGTATATACACCTCTGATCTTACGCTGGTGGGTTGTATGGTCACAATCACCGTTGTTCTCTTCTGCGCACTTCGCGCATAGGGGAAACATGAGCTTGTGATCTATAACGACGGGTAAGATCGGCATCCATAAATCGCGAGAGGGGAGCACGGCTACGAAAGAGAGTCCAAAGTAGCCCTCATTCAAGTAGGCTGAAAACTCCTCGATGGTTGGTATGGTGGGACCCACCATTTTTTCAGGTGCACCTACTGGGTACGGATTGTTCTTCATCACGGAGGGATATAAAGAACAGAAGTCGTAGTAATGGAGTTTCACGCCCTCCGTAGGCGGAAAGTATAGCTTGAAGGGATTTGTACGGCCTCCGAACAAGCTATCACCGCATTTGAGAGGATCTAGCACCATTGAACGTTTGATCGTGTTTATTTCTTCACGGTACTGTCCATCTGTTTCCATCCGTGCATCATACTCATGCTCCCACAAGACTTTGTGAGTGAACTGGGAGCCTATAAGTTGATCACGGGTGCTGGTCCACGCAAGACAGTCGGCAGGAGATCTACCGTGGATATCTCCTACGATTCCACACTCAGGACGGGGGCATCCTGCCACCAGCAGCCGTTAAAGGAGTACACAGTCTTCTCACCAGTGGCACGGTTTTTACTTAGACCATCAACCCACAAAATACGACCATTAACCTTAATGGGTACTTCACCCGTGTTGCGGGCATGCTTTATGGATACACCTGTCTGTTGCTGTAGGTGTATGAGCCAGTAAATAGCCTTGTGCCCATAACTGTGGGGACTGTTTCTGTGGATAACGGCTAAGGTGTCTTTAGGCATGAAGTTATTCTTGAACACCGTAAAATATAATGAGGCGATGGTGGTTGCGACTTGCAACGGATCGCATTTGAAACGACCTATGTACATCCTTCTAAAGGCCTGGCAACATACTCTAAGCACGCGCACATCATTCACGCAATAACGCTCACATTCATCAGCTATATTATAAGGATTACATTCATTAAAACTGTTGTAGTATCGGTCAAAATCTTCACGTTCATCTGCACTCATACATTCATAAAGTAATGTTTGGGTGGAGGTAGTCCTACGTAATTTAAAGTTTCGCTAGTGAGGAATGTGTAAGGGAAATATCCTTTTGAAACTTCAGCGGCTACGCCCATCACCTTGGGTAGCTTAGCTAATTTACAAGGTGTGAATAATAAAGTGTCTTTAAACTGTATATTACCTCTTATTTGCATCTGTATTAGTTTGTTGCCTCTTTTCAAGGGATCACCTGTAAATATCTCAGATGACTCGTGCTCAAGCAACTCCTTATAAAGGAACTGTGTGTCAAATTTTGCCCCGTTATGGGCGAGAATATACAGTCATTCTTTTCAACTTGTCCGCTAACTTGACAATATAGGACACAGAGTTTCACAGGGCTATCGTGGGCATTCTTTTTAAAAACGTTTGTCCGTTTACCACATTTGTGACACTCATCACACTCGCTCTCTATACACTCATCACAGATAGTCTGGCTTACAAGTAAATGTGGAATAACCTCTTTGGTTTCAGCATTCGTATATGTTTCTATATCGTAGTACACAGTTATACGAGGGCTGTTTTTAGGCTTGGCGTCTTTCATATAACATACATAATTTACTCCAACTGCCTTATATTTCTCATGGCATGTAGAACAGTGAATTTCATCACATTTATGCTTGAAGTTCCCCCAATTATCCATCATATGAAACATACCACATTCACAGATTCTCATTTTCCTGCACGTGCCAACTGATTTATGGAGCTCAAAAGTTATTATTGAAAAATGTGCGTCTACACATCAGAATCCTCTTCTCAGCTTCAACTACACGGCTTTCACATTTGGAGCTTTTACACTGCTCACATACCATGTGGCAATCTTTACAATGTTTCACTATATCATCCGCAAACTCTATACAACCCTTACACAAATCATGATGTCGTCCATATTTTCGACTTTTATCATAACTCGCGTAAAGGTCCCTTATATTACGGATGGGTAGATATGTTGTTCCTGACAGCCCTAAAATAAGTAGGGGTCTTGTACGATCTCTCACACTGCTTTTAAAAACATACACAGTCCTACTCTTCTCAGCTCTTCAGGACCCATATTACACTCAAATTCAAGTTTACAGTCTACAGCTAGTTTACGGGCACGTTCCACTACCGTAGGCAACCAAATGTTTTTGACCCGTGTATTTAGTACAGTAAACATACGGGCCAAGACTACTGCTATAAAGCCGCAACCACGATCGGCGTTTATATGCCGTCTATAAATAGCCTGAGAATTGAAGTTAAGAGTATAAGGTGTGGTACTATGACCCGCAACACGCAATACACGGTCAATATTTACCGTGAAGTTGTCCATATTGAAGGCTATACTACGTTGAGAGGCCTACATTATACGCCTAATATATACTCTATATCTTCAGATGCCAAGCCTCTGAACGGTATTATTACCCAAAAATCATCTACATCTCCATCATCTGACCCGAATCCGAAGGACAGCTTCGTCCTGACTTCACGTTCGTCCCGGTTCTGAAGGGCAAACTCTACAATACGTTCAACTTTGCGCCGTAGTCCGTGTTCAACACCATTGCTATACATGGATCTAGGATCAACCCTGACTATATACCGATTTCTAGTCGAGGCCGGGGTGGGGGTAGCGGTGCGCACCAACTCGAATGTTATGCCATCCTCAACAGAATGGGAAGCTGCTGTGGAGGATGTAGCCGGAATTGAATAAGGGGGTATATTTGAGGAAGGTACTATTGTGGGGGTTGTGTTGTAAGACGAAGAAGGTTGGGGCTCTATTACTGGTGGTCTAACAACCGGCTCAACCCTGGCGCGCTTTATACATGACGTGGGGCTCTTCATCATGCCTCCGCTTTGAACTGGCGCGTGCTACAGGTATCGCTGGTGAGGATTCGTCAGCGGGGATGGATTCTGTAGCTGCACGGTCAACGGGTTCGTCTGTGATATCATGATGGGGTGCTGTACATCGTCGTCATTCACGGTTCTGTGGAAGAAGAAAACAAAATATAAGGAGCAGCACTCAAAATTTGTAATATTTTGTAAATGGCCCACTTAGGGGCGTAACGTATTAGAGATGGAATCTGCAGAAAAATTCAGGTTCACGAGCCCATCCACATGTATCATATCTGGACCTACAGGATGTGGTAAAACTGTGTTTAAGCTTAAAATCATTAAAGAAAAGGGAGAGATGTTCTCAAAATTTGTGCATAAAGTATATGGTGCTATTCGACGTATCAATCAGTGTTCAACGAGTACCAAGATGAAATTGTTCCACAAGGGGGTCTATGACGTTAATTCGTTAAAGGGAAATGAACATACAGTTATTGTAATTGACGATCTCATGTTGGAAATGGATAAAACGTTTGCCGAGACATTTACAGTGTTCTCCCACCATCTTAACATAAGCGTATTCTTCATCAATCATAATCTATTTTTCAAAAATAGATACATGCGCGATGTGTCGCTAAATACACAATATCTAGTCTTATTCGCGCAACGTAGAGATGTGTCAAAATTGGGGTATTAGCCAATCAAATGTTCCCGAATCAGCGTAAGGAGTTTTCGGAGGTTTATAAAGAGGCCACAAACCAGCGTTATGGATATTTGCTTTGTGACCTTCACCCGCGAAACACGTTTAGGGTGCTTCTAAGAACGAATATATTCCCAAGCGAACCTGAAACGGTGTATATTCCAGAATGACAAATAGGCGAAAGGAATACCGTGAATTAATAAAAATCTACAACGATTGCCCCGGGCACTGCAACAGATGTTTGTTAAAAATATTGAGACTGACTTTTTAAAATGCATCTGTGAAATCTGTCTTAATGTTATAAAATGTAATGTGCCAATGAAACCCTCTCAGAAGGCTCGCTTACGTCGTTATAAGAACATAATAAGAGTGCCCGCTCATAAAAGTCAAACTGTGGGTAAGAAAAAGCGCATTATTATACAAAGAGGAGGATCATTCCTACCCATCTTATTTTCAGTTTTGGGTCCTTTACTGACTAGAGTAATATAATGAAGAAGGTGGTTGTGATTCCACACGAAGTGTATGCTTCATTGCAAAGTTCAAAGATTCCAGACACGGTTCTAGAACCCCGTAAAAGTAGGCTTAAAAGAATGGAAAGAGAGTTGCTAGCCCTATTAAACAGTGAAAAGTCACCTGGTGAGGAATAAAGGCTTAAGCCTTTATAATCAATTGAGTGAGGACCCCATCATACAGTGGGCCGATACAGGCGAGGTCATTGTTGAAGGAACAAGGGTACAAGGATCCAATATCGTTGATATTGTTCATGATCTGGTGAGAAAGTGGGACAGACCCTCGCCAACAGGATGGAAGCATATTAAAGCAAGACTACAACAAATAAATGTCCCCAAAACATTGATAGGTAATCTGAACAGGTTAAAAGACTTGGATCAAGTCTCGCATGTGTCACAACTGAGTACGTCATCGCCCCCATCGCAAATCATATTTCTGATCCTTAGAAGAATCCATGAGTGCGAAAAATTAGGTATAATCTTAGACAATACTATGCGTTCAGTCCTGTTTGGTGAGGAACGGTACTATAGCACAAATGTATCGTTAGGAATCGGGCATTATGATACAGCCATGGACATTGTGACAGGGTTAAACAAGTCTTGAAAAGTCGGACCTGACAAACGATTTACTTTTTGAAGTCGTAAACATAGACACACCTGCATGCACATTAGGGCGGCTCGTTTTTACACTTTTTTCGATATTTGATTGGGGGTAGTGCGGAAAAGTTGTGATTTGGAGAGAAAATAAAGTGTGTACAATTTTTTTGATCTATCAATACCTTCCGGTGGCGGCGAGTCCTTAAAAATCGAAAAATAGGCCTAACGGGGTAGATTGGAAAATGGTTTTAAAGACTTACAAAATAAACAATAAAAATTTCAGCACAATCTGTTAATAACTTCCGGTGGCGTCTTAGCCGTTAAAGTATCCAAAATATTGATTTAAAGCAAGTTTTAACAAGATGTTATACAAATGTTAATTCCGGTATATTTCTGTGCAAACAACCCTGAGAACACTATTATAGGCTTGAATAAATTAATAGCAGTCATTGAACAATGAACATTATATAAAAATTATATAAAATTATATAAAAAATTTGTGTTTTTAGGCCTATTTTTCGATTTTTAAGGACTCGCCGCCACCGGAAGGTATTGACGTAGATAAAAAAATTTTACACACTTTATTTTCTCTCCAAATCGCAACTTTTCCGCACTACCCCCAATCAAATATCGAAAAAAGTGTAAAAACGAGCCGCCCTAATGCACATTGAAGTTAAAGTCAACGCTTAGGAGAAATATTAAAGATAAAGAGCTGTTCACAATTGTGGCTGAGAGCCGATATAGCACAGCTCTCCAAAGAGATGTCTTTCACGAGGCACAGCATGACTTGTCCAGCTTAATGTATCAATTGAAGATGGGGAAACTGAGTGAAAGCTTTCCGGCCCCAGACATGTGCTATATTTACAGCAATATCGTAGAGCACCAATTTGTTGGGGACACCCAGGCGCGACTGCTGCGCATTGCACACATCCCCAACCATAGAGGGAAAAGTTTGAGCATTACATATGACAAGCCCCATTATGCGAATGTTGCGACTAATCTATTAACCAACATCTCGATATATATAAGAACGATTGAGGGAAAAAATTTCCCATTCGGTGATGGGAGCTTAACAGTGAAACTACACTTTCGCCGTTTATAATGACTCGAAGACCATTCACAGTCTACCGAGGAGTGAGATACCAGCGTGGGAGTGGACTTGGATCCATTTTTTCATCCCTACTACGCACCGCTGTCCCACTGTTGAAGAGGGGTGCCAGGTACCTAGGGCGGAAGGCGTTACAAACAGGTTTTAACGCGGGAGAAGACATAATGGGCGCAACTAAGCCTAAAGAAGCTCTAAAAAACATTTAAAACGTACACGGGACGAAATCGTCAAAGATGCAAAGAGAAAAATGCGTGGTAGCGGAAAGAAGAGATTTGCCAGGAAGAAGGGGTTACCATCACGTGGCGCTAAACGTAAAAGGAAATCAAAAAAGAAGTGCTCTAAGCGTATGAAACCTATGGCTGATCATTTTTTTAACTGCTATAAGCTGAGGACACCACTCTCACGAATCATAGGCTGACTAATACTTGTCGAGGGAGGTGGCACTATTTCTGACTCGTCATGGCGCGTTTCATCCATCCGTGTAGTTCACAATGCTGTAAATCGGAACTGTCCCTCTTTGATATGCCCCCCCACTCAGGTATCTATTGAGCATAACGACTTTATTACAATTAACCCATTAAACACAATTAGTTCGCCCATTGCCCCTATAGAATTCGTGATGCCCAGCTCAGGCCCTTGCTTTTTTGACCCGAGCTGCATGCACATGTACGCTAAACTGCGTATAGCCCATTCTGATGGAACGGACTGCGATGATAGTTACTCTGCCTACCCTGAAACCAACTTTTTACACTCCATATTCAGCCAGTGTGAAGTTTAAACCAGGTTAACATCTCGGCAGGAACGGGGTACTACCACCTACGAGCCTATCTGGAAAATGTCCAACTTTTCAAAAGAAGCGAAGGACACCTTTTTAACCGCCGAGGGGTATTACCATGGTAAAGATGAAAATGGAATAAAGGATAAGTTTTAAAATTCTAAAAAAAAAGATATACGAATGTTTTGGACGTCTTCATACATATTTCACTTTCCAGGAGAAACTGCTTATGAACGAGGTGGATATGAAGTTGAAGCTTACCCGCACGATTCCTGAGATCTGCATAAATCTGGGGTCTGATCAAGAAGAGGGCGCGAAACCCGTTGTGATTCACATCATGGAGACGTATTTACGTATACGTCGAGTGAAATTAAGACTCTTAATACACGCCACAGTAAAATACCCAATTAACAGGGTACAGATCAAACTATACACGGTCCCCGCCGGGTTGGCCTCGAAGCAACTAGAAAACGTGGCCCTTGGAGTCCTACCTAAAAGGATATTAATTGGAATGCAGGACCACGCCTCGACGAATGGAAAATATAAAAAGAGCGCCTTTAAATTCGAGAATTTCGGCCTTAAAAATATTACTCTATACGTAAATGACATCGCTTTGGGAGGGACCATGATTACGGACTACTCATCAGACGCTGTGTTCCCGCTCTGCGCGAGAGCATAATACATGGCTCATAATACAGGCGCCTGTGACGAACTTGGGTTTGGTGTAACGCAGAAAGAATTTGTCGAAGAATTTAACATTTATTCATTTGATATTACGCCTGACTTGTCTGCTGGCGCAAATATGCATTTAATCCACAGCAGAGTGGGAATATCTCAGTCAGGTTGGAATTTGCCAAGCCTATAGACGCGCCTACAAGTGTACTCGTGTACCTCGAATCACAGGCACTAACAGAAGTTGATTGTTTCAGGAACGTGGTCACAATTTTAAAATGGACGCGAATACACTCCGGAGAGTAATGAAAAGTGACCGTTTCACACGCTCAAAATTTATCGGTGTTTGCGAAGAATGAAATATTGAAGCTGCCAAGTACGAGAAACTGGTACGGGATTATCGTTAACACCGACATTGTGGGGTGTGAGGGGATTCATTGGTTTGCAATCTATTTTAAAAATATGAAAAGACTACTATTTCGATTCACTCGGCTTTCAGCCCTGGAATGATTCGGTGATTGTACAGTTTATTGCGCAGTTACATGTACCTGAGATTGTTTGGAACCCATACCGTTTTCAAGGATATTATAGCGAAACGTGCGGCTTGTATTGCATTTCATTTCTCCTGCACATGTCACGTGGGAAGGGATTTATAAATTTTTTTAAATTATTCGATTTGTGCGACACAGAGATGAATGATAAAAGTGTATGCAGACGAATAAAAAAAAGGTTTCCATATGTTAGCACCGCTGTATTGTGTAAAGGTGTATATCTATTGTGTAAAGTTGTATACACATTTGTAACTGTAAAATGTAGCCATTAAGACTTTAACGAACACTGGTTCCGCTTTGTACATGTTTTCTGCCATTTAATAAATGAAAATACAATGTTTGTTCTTAACCTCAAAATACTTACATTAGTTCCTCGATGATCTGACACTCGCTGGACCGGATGTGAACCAATACCTCGACCTCTGTATTCATGTCACTGGGTTGGCTGTGCGGAGAAGCATCCATATCATTATTCCCCTTTCATCAAAAGTAGCTATAACACGATCAAGTTCCGCATCGGTCCTATAAGGTTTAGTAAAAATAAAGAGCTACAACAAGAGAAATGTCACGAATTTAAAAAATTATAATAGAGGCAGATAATTCTTAAAAGTTTTGGTAATTTAAAAATCCTACCGCGGTACTGAATTATCGAGAAAAATATTATTAAAACCACTATATATATATATATATATATATATGCCGAAATAATCACGATGGAAACAGACAATAATTAAAAACATAATGGGATTAATTTTTACGTTGTAGAAAATTCAGAATAAAGATAGGTTAGACTAACAGGAAATTGTAACCACAAGCAGATATCCTGACAGTTTTCAAAAGTACGATTAGCTGGGTGTGTTATGCTCCGTCTGCCTGCAACGGGTCTCGAACCCGCAGCCAAATCTTAATAGTTTTTAATATTTCTAAAATCGTACCTGTACAAGAAATGTACAAATAAAAACACAACAACATATATATATATATGCCGAAATAACCCGAAGGAAACAGAGAATTAAAAATATTTTTGAAAACGCGTTTATTGCGGCCTTTTACGGTGAGGTTTATTGTTATAAACGAGAGAGTCCTGGGGTTAATTTTTCTTTGTAGGAAAACTCAGAATAAAGCTAGGTTAGACACTTATAAGTTACTTACATTTTAACAGCGTCTTCATTGAACGGTTCTTGCATTTCATCACAATTTTCCGTAACACTTTGGGTGGATAAAAGTTCCCCACGATCTATAGTTCTGCAAATTAGAAGCGTTGCGTGAGCATAAAAGTCTTGATCTTCAATCAATTCAGGAGAATTGTAGAACGATAACTGACTCATAGTGTATATTTGAAAAGCATTAAGCGAAAAAACATACCAACTGAGGCTCTGAGATGAACTGCTCCCTTTTATAAAGGGGGCTTGTGACCAACCCACAAAACACAATCGTTAGCTCCCTATTGGCTAGCGGTGAATTTGGGGGGGGGGGGGGAAGCTTGACGCGTAGGCCTGCATAGCGGCCAAACAGAGGTCCTGGGATCCGCCCACAGGGCTGTGGTTGGTTGCTCCGTGAAATCTGGGGTGTGTCAGATATCCCCATTCATGGAGAGACGAGAAACTCTTTGTTTTTTAGCTTGTATTCGACCGAGAGAGAGAGTTGAGGTTGGAATGTGAAACGTTTTATGGTGCATGATGCTCGCCTGTACATTCTCGTTTGTCGGGAAACGAAGGGTTTTCGCGATATTGCAAGATATATTCGGAACAATTCGCGTATGTTTGAGAGAAACGTTAAACTACGGTTTATTGTGCCTTGAAACATAAAAGTGGAAGATATTTAATTACCCATGAAGGCTGCCGCTGTAAAATTTCCGCGATACAATAGACAAATTTAAAAAAACAAAGACGTGTGATGTAGTTTCAATAAACACCACAGTTCACGATCTCGAGCGAATGGAAACAAGATTCACCCGACGCTGTGTAGTATAATTTAAAAATGCGTTCCTTATCTCGAATCTTGGAACAGAGAAGCGGCAATAAAGAATTAAACGTATATATATATATATATATATATATATATATATACACCTTACCTTACAAAGGTTCCGCGCGATGATTTCTCATTTCGCGAAGGTCAAGCTTGTCGCCCCTCCTCTCGAGTTGGCCTGGTGAAGTAGTGAGTTGGATTCTTGCGCTCTCCACCTCACATAGCCAGGTACGCCCGGCTCATCGGGGATTGTTCTGAGCCAGGCGTCTAGTCTTCTTTTGAAGATTTCCACTGCAACTCCCTTCGTGTTTCTTAGGTCTTTGGGCAACTGATTAAACAGTTTTGGTCCTCTCACTACAAAACTATTTTCTTTCAGGGTTAAGGATGTTCCCTGTCTCGCCTTCAATTTGGGAATACGACACAGTCTACCGCTTCTACTTTCCACCGTTGTTTGGGGAGTTATGGGATTCAGAGTAAGATTAGGGACTAGTTTCTCCATTATTTTCCAAGTGTAAATAATGGTGTATCTCTCTCTTCTCCTTTCCAGTGAATATAGGTCTAGTTCTCGTAACCTTTCCCAGTAATTTAGTTCTTTGCACCCATTGATCTTGGCTGTGAAGCTTCTTTGGATCCCCTCCAGCTGTCTAATGTCTTCTTTTTTATATGGGGATGTTAGGACCGAGCAGTATTCCAATTTGGGTATTATCAGGGTTTTCAGTAGAGGAATCATTACATTCCTATCCCTTCGTTTAAAGGTTCTCAATATCTGACCCGTTATTCTCTTTGCTCTGTTTACTGCTATCTTATTTTGTGTTTCAAATTTCGCATCATCTGTCATTACAACCCCTAAATCTTTTGCTCTGGAATTTCTCTGAATTTCCTGTCCATTTGGGGTATAATATTCCATGGACTTTAGGTCTTCTCTTTTTCCGTACCGTAATAGCTGAAATTTCTCGGTGTTAAACTTCATATTGTTGTCTTCCGTCCACTTGTAGATTTTGTTTATGTCGGTTTGTAGAGATCCTATGTCTTCTGGGTTTCTTATTTTTCTACTGATCTTTGTGTCATCCGCAAAGGATGTTACTGTGCTGTCTCTGGTAACGTCCTCATCTATGTCAGTTAGCATGATTATGAAGAGTAGTGGAGCTAATACTGTTCCTTGTGGTACTGAGCTGAGGACCTCTGATTCTGATGAAGATACTCCTTGTACTGTAACGACTTGCCTCCGCTCACTAAGGAAATTATATATCCATTTCCCTACTTTTCCTGTTATTCCCATATATTTCAGTTTATGTATTATGATTCCGTGGTCACACTTGTCGAACGCTTTAGCAAAGTCTGTGTATAGTACATCATAGTTTTCATTACTTTCAAGTGAATCAATAATGTTGTTGTAGTGTTCCATTAGTTGTGATAGGCATGATCTGCCTGATCGAAACCCGTGTTGGTTATCATTGAATTTTTTCTGAGTTTCCAAAAAGTCATAGATTTTCTGTCTAACTATTCTTTCAAATATTTTAGTGAGATGAGATGTAAGCGACACTGGCCTATAGTTTTTGGCCTCGGATCGATCTCCTCCTTTATATATTGGGACTATGTTCGCGCTCTTCAGGATGCCCGGTATTTCTCCCGTGTCTAATGATCGTCTCCATATCCAGTATAGGGGCTCAGCGATTGCATTCTTGCAGTTTTTGATCAGTGTGGCATTCCATTTATCCGGTCCTGCCGCTGAGTGTGTTTTTAGTTTCCCTATGGCTTGTGTAATATCATCCGTCGTAAAGTCGAAATCCGTTATACTTTCCCCTTGTGGTTCTTCTTCAAAGAACGCGTTTCTATCGCATATCAATTTGTCAGTTTTTGGGATACTGAAAGATGATTCATACTGAGCTTTTAATATTTCAGATACTTCTGTTAGATCATCAGATAAATCACTGTTCTCATTTTTTAAAGGTCCGATAGTCGCTTGGTTTTTCGACTTTCTTTTTGCGAAATTATAGAAGTACTTTGAGTTAGCCTTTATCGCTTCTATAGCGTCATCTTCTTTTTCTGTATGCTTCTCGATTGTTCCTGTATGACGACATCGATACTTTGTAGTTTATCATTTAATATTTTTCTGATGTTGTTATCTTTACAATTACTTAATTTTGCAGTCACTCTTTTTCTCTTTCGGAACAATGCCCTCTTTTGTCTTTCGAACCTGCTTCTCTTTCCTCTTTGTTGTATCTTTGGGACATGTTTTTCCACAATTTCTAACGTCTTCTCCTCTAACGTCATTAGCATCTCTTCCGTTGTCTTGGCCTCGAAAATGGTTTTCCAATCTATTACTTCCATGCTGGATGTCACATCTTCCCAGTTTATAGCTTTGGAGTGAAAATTAAAAATTTCGAATTTGCTTCTTTCTGTTGTGCGTGTTCTTTCCTTTCCTGTTGCCTTTATATTAGTTGTTATTTCAATATTGTGGTCTGATATCATAGTTGGGGATATTTCTACATTATCAATTAGATTACTGTTGTTTGTGAATACCAAATCTAGGCAGTTGTTTTTTCTTGTGTTTTCTGTTATTTCTTGCGTTAACATAAATTCATCAGCTAAAGCTAGTAGCATTTTTACCTGCTCCTGGTCTTCTCGTGTGCCCCCCTTGTCCTGGTGTATACATATATTTTTTCCTATCCTTTTATATTTCATGAATGGGAAATTAAAATCACCACAGAGAAAAATATTTGGGGTTGGAGAGTGTAGATCTTTTACTAAGTTTCTTACCTCTGTAATGGAATCTGAAAATTTTGAGGTTGGCGTGTTTGGGGGTCTGTACATTACAATTAGTACCATATTTAATTTTTCAATTTTTGCTGCTACACATTCTACGTAGTTGTTTGAGGTACTTATAGCCATTTCTGCTATGTGCCTTTCGCGTGTGTAAATAGCACATCCTCCTTTACGTCTCACTGTTCTGTCGGCTCGGAGGATGTTATAGTTGTCAATTTGTATTTCTTTTTTGTCAATACAGGACTCACAATTTTCACAGTTCGCCTGGCAGTCCTTTAGATGAGTTTCCGTGAGGCATGCAAAGTCTGCTCCGGCTTCTTGCATGAGTCCTTTCAGGTATGCAACTTTGTTCGTGGACTGGTTTGATTTAAGGCCCTGTATGTTGGCTAGGATTATTTTTATTTTTTCTCTTTCTTTTTCGCATACAGGTGGTTCCGCTTTGTTTTCCAATGGGGGTGCCGGTTTCGTTGCCTTGTGGTCCTCCGAGAATTTACCTCTTTTTATCTTTGTCGGTACCTGTTGTCCCGATAACGCATGAAGTGTCTTTGTTCGTACCTTCTGTCCGGCTCTCGGATTTCTATATTTATATTTGTCAGCTGGTTTTGTAATTGCTGGAGAGTATTTAGCAGCTGAAATGTGTTGGCTGCGTCTAAAAAATTGCCACTCTTCTTTGATGTTCGTTTTTTCTGTTCCCTCGTTGCGTTCCTTTGAGGGTGGTGGTATCGGCATTTTTTTTCGTATTTGCAACTCCCATATCTTTCATAAGTGTTGCAGACCGTAAGATGGTGGAACATGCATTTCTTATCAAACTTGCAGTATCCACTTGTGTAATGCATTTTGCATAATGTGGGATGTGCATATATGCATTGCCCATCCCGATATCTGCAGTTTCCTTTCGCGTAGTATTTGCATACGATATTTTCTACGCTTCTGCTTTCTTTCTTATTATTTTCCAAGTTCTTAGTTTTGGCATTATCATTATTTTTCTTTGGCTGTTTATTTTCTACGTTTTTAGTTATTATCTTTTTATCATTTCGCTCGTTGGACCGTTTGTCTACTTCGCCACTTTTACTTATTTCTTTCCTTTCATCTATGTCTTCCTTCCGTATTATATTGTTTATATCGTTATTTGTTATTAAATTGTTGTTCGTTATTATGCTGTTAATCGTTATTTCGTCTTCTCTCTCATCCACCCTGTTTTTCGTTGGGACCATTTCGGACACATGCGTCCCCATTATTTCATTCTTTTTTGTAACTTTCGAGTCTGCTATCTCCATTTCTTTAAAGACCGCGAAAGAATTTACGGTCTGTGTACATGCGCCACATAGAAATTTGATCCCCACGACTTGTTTCGCGTTCGAGACAAGAGTTATTTCCCGATCATTCCAATTCATGCAGTTAAAGTCGTTTAATCGTTGGCAGAAATCACACCTAATCGCTAGGCTTTCCGTTGTTACTAAATTGCACAAATTACAGATTAAGTGAGAATTTGGACCCATATCCATGATATTCCTTAATTAGCGTAAGAAGAAATACCCACACAAATTCTTTATTTATTTATTTTTTTATTCCTGTTTCTTTCCTTTCGATGGTCGAGGGTATTTCGAGGGTTTTCTGACCTTTGTGTTTTATGACCTTTTTCCTGCTTTGTTTCAAACTTTCTCGAATGCCAACCGTATTTCGTTTTGAATATATACGTTAAAATTGGTGATAAATTATGTAAACTGTATTGCACTTTCTTAATTTTAATGAATTCACTTTATAATTTATATGCACGGATTCACTGATACTTTATACACTTTCGGGTGCAAACAGAATAAACCGCCGAGTAGATTATTCCCTTCTAATTTGGGTGTTAAATAGAGAGAGCAAAACAACACGTCCATTCACCACAGGGTACAAGCAACTATATATATATATATATATATATATATATATATATATATATATATACACAAACTCAGAATGGTTCCCTGAGAAAATTATATGTTAAACATCAGACCGTGCATGGAACAAGGAACTCTTCTGGGAAAATTAAATCCACTATAGTCCGAATAAGTAATGGTAAATGACAAATACCATAGTTTTTCTTTTTCATGATGTTAGCCCGACGTGGGCAACGGGTCTCTCGCAAAGAGATCCCATAAATATAGCTTCCCTCACCAGCTATCTGCAAAGCAGACAGGAGTTCCTTGTTCCATTCCATGCACGGTCTGTGTTTAACATATATATATATATATATATATATATATACCTTTTCCGTTCTATGGGCACCATTGAAATGGGAGAAATTAATATTTTTTAAACTTAACTTTTTATTAATAATTATCGTCAGTACATTTTGAATAGGAGAAATTTTATTTATTTAACAGCTATGAACATAAATAAAAAAAAATATTTATTACATTACATGGATCACTTGAAGATCAGGGCCCCCAGCCTTCGTTAGTTAACCTTATAAGGCTAACGAAAGAAGCTGGGGGCCCTGATCTTCAGGTGATCCCATTACATTATCATTAGTCATATACCTAACCCTAACATAGCCGGTCTAAGTATAAATCCGTGGTTAAATTATTATTCAGGACAACGGCGTGGTTATATTTATTTAAAACATTCAAAGTATAAAATGCAAGTCTGACAAGTTTTTAAACGTGATATTTCTGCAGAATAAGATCCAAGAAGTTGTTAAAGTAGCTTACGCCATTTTCCTTAATTATGCGGCGCCACAAGAATTCATGAAGGTAGGAGCAGCAGGACGACCAGCTATCATTGTTTAAAGCTAAGATTGCAATATTAACTAAAAACAAACAAATTGCGGCCCTCGGTTATTTGAATGCTTGATTAGGTCAATTGAATGGCCGGTTAGGTCAACTGTCCGCCCTTGATTGGTTAGGTTAAGTCGTGATATTTTCGTTAAAACTAACGAAAATATCATGACAACCTAACTAATCGTCAAGGGCGTACAGTTGACCTAACCGGGCATTCAGCTGCCCTAACCGGGCATTCAATTGACCGGGAGCAACTCACAAGTAGATAGATCACAGCACTGCATTATCACAATATCACATACTCACACTACGACAATAATATTCAGACTAAACTAGGTCTAAGCAGACAACAAATAAACATTAACAACAACAAGACGACGTAAACAGGAACAAATTTACATTTTCTGAATTTGACCACGGACTATATACCAGCACAGCATAAGAAACACTAATTTAACCACGGATTCGATATTTATGCCACCTAACCTAACCTCGTCGGTGCCCATAGAACGGAAAAGCCATATATATATATGTTGTCGTGATATTTTCGTTAGTTTTAATGAAAATATCACGACTTAACGCAACTAACGAAAATATCACGACAACCTAACCACTCGTCAAGGGCGTACAGTTGACCTAACCGGGCATTCAATAATTCATTTGCACAAGAAATGAAGGCAGATTTGAATAAAACACCAAAATACACCAGAAAAACCTATTCTCATATCAAAATAGACCCGCAGGGGTAAAACGAATAATTACCACCATACTATTTCAATCTATTTTAATCGATCCAGAAATTGCCTATATCTCCGTTAATATCAATTTGCACAAGAAATACCATAGAAGAAAATAGATTCAGATTTAAATTCTACACAAGAAAAAGCCGGATCTTATGGGTTGTTGTATTATATGAAAAATGAAGTAAATTTATATATATATATATATATATATATATATATATATATATATATATATATATATATATATACCGGGTGTCCGAGAATTATCTGTACAATTTTTGGCTGTTATTAAAAGTCAACCATAAAGTGTAGAAATTCCAGTGTTGTCCCATTTTACAGAGAATCTCATTAAGTTTTTTCTGGGATCATGTCAAGAATAGCGAACCCAATTTTACCATGTCAAGAATAGCGAACCCAAAAATTCCCTTGTCAAGAATAGCGAACCCAAAGGTTCCCATGTCAAGAATAGCAAACCCAATATAAATATCATGTAAAGGAAAAAGTTAAACATATGTAATCTTCACTTTATTGATGAAAGAATAAATAAAACAATTTACTGAAATGAAAATGAACCGTATACTAATTTATTAAAAAGGAAATTGAGTGGCAATTGCGTTACAGAAATTAATTAACCTGTTTACTTTATTTCTTTCCATCCACATGAACTGTTGTAAATAACCTGGAAGAAATTCGCGTTTGCATCCTCGCATGTTGTTAATTTTAGCCTTATGTCTTCCCCAATACGATTCAATATGTTGTGTATGAACGCCTGTCTGTGGATTAACGAAGTGCAAAGAGTGGTTGACGGTTCTGTGCTGGTAATTTGGATTATTGGCCAGATTTCTGTAGGCTCGCCATTCATCACTATGGATAATTGATCCATCTCTCACCACTTTTCGATTATTGCCAAAAGTGTTTCTTGGTCTCTGTGTTCAACTACTTCCATATACCCAACTGCTGGTGAATAACTAGTATCTACTAGGCCAAACACCCAAACTTGACTTCTAGGGCCCCGCCCTCGATGGTGTTTTGGTTTATAGGAAAAACACGATTCATCAATTTGAACAATTACCCCAGGTCCGCCAAGTTGTATAGGATTAAGCTCAAAATGTCTTGTACACACCTCTCTGAAAAAGTTGTAGAAATCCACTATGGTCTGACGAGACTTGTTTAAAATTCGAGAAGTTTCCTGTTCACTCATTTCATTGCACCAACAATATATGACATGTATCCACTGCTGAAGTTTAACTAACGTAGTCTCTATTGAGATTGGTAGTCCTATTATTGTAAAAATACTTATTTTATTTATTTGCATTTATAAATTTGTTTATATAATAAATATTAAAATATTACAATTTCTCTTATGTTACAACTAGCCTAAGACCCGCCCTTCGTGCGGGTCGCGGGTAGCAAAAATTAACCAAACTATCACGACTTAACCTAACCAATCGTCAAGGGCGTACAATTAACCTAAAAAATAAATAAAAAACAAAAAAAAATGTTATTTATTTATTTTTATATATTAAGAGAAGAGGATTCTTTATACTGTACGGCATTGACGATTGGTTAGGTTAAGTCGTGCTAGTTTGGTTAAATAAAAAAAGACTAATATAAAAGCATTTAATACGTCCTTAACTAATTACTTAAAATTGGGAAACATAAACCTACCGTCTGAAGTTATGAAAACGTCCTTGAGGACTTCCCATGTCAAGAATAGCGAACCCAATTTTACCATGTCAAGAATAGCGAACCCAAAAATTCCCTTGTCAAGAATAGCGAACCCTGCAGGTGTTGGGTTCGCTATTCTTGACATGATCCTTTTTCTGATACCACGTTTTGACAAGTTTTTTAGAAATGTACGCGGGTGACAGACATTGATGATTTAAAAGCAAGAATCACAGCTGCTATTGAGCGAATTGATGTGGATATGCTGCAGCGTACATGGCAACATTTGGAGTATCGATTGGATGTTTTGCGAATCACTAATGGTGCACATATCGAATGTTTGTAACAACGTTACTTTAATAAAAGAAACTTTTGAAAATACAGATTCTAAATAATCTTGTTTACGAATTTTACGTGTTATCAAGAATTTTATTAAAAGATGAAATTGTACAGATAATGTTCGGACACACTGGAATTTCTAAAAAACTTGTCACAACTTGGTATCAGAAAAAACTTAATGAGATTTTCTGTAAAATGGGACAACACTGGAATTTCTACACTTCATGGTTGACTTTTAATAACAGCCAAAAATTGTACAGATAATTCTCGGACACCCTGTGTGTGTGTGTATATATATATATATATATTATATATATATAATATATACTGTATATAATTAGGGTGACAACTTCTTATAGGGATAAAATTTCAAATTCAAATAAATTTGCCGGCCATTTGTCCAATGCTGCCACCCTATGAGGAAACACCGTAGACGAAATCTCATGGAATTCGGAAAGCATTTAGGGGTGCCTCGAGTCACATGAATGAAACTGTCGCGCGGAAGAAATTTCAAGAATGAACGAGTTTCGACAACGCTTCAAAAACAAGTGTTTCGAGAATGCAAGTGTATTATATAATTTAATAGAATTGTTTCCTTTATTTCATACTATAGATTATGCAAATCGATTAATTTATTTCATTAAATTAAAATTTTCATAAATAAATCGTTAAATAATATGATGTGTATCAATCTTTGGATGATCAGCTTTTGGTCAGTCATTGGTTACTGGGAGAAATCCCGGATACCTACCATCACAGAGAAGAGCATTGGTCGAAAAGTGGTAGATCTTTTTCTTACTTGGAAGCTTCTCCAGAAAAATCATGCTCGCGCTACGGAAACCCAGCGGAAAAAAGAAGATGAGTTCCGTGATAATTTGGAAAATCTTTTCGATGTCGCCCACCCTAAAGCGATGGAACTTTTGACCATCGAAGAAGATCGAGCCTTCCTTATTGCTCAACGAGAAAAAGGGAGGAGGGGAGTAATGGGAGGAGTTGACAAAAAAATGGCTCATTCTGTCATGCGTCGGGAACAAACTGAAAGACGCCTAGCTCAGTACCAACCTCAAGCCAATATTACTTTTGAAAATATTGAGCTGGAATCTTCTACGTCTGAAGCACCAGGTTCTGCGCCATCATCTGAAGACTCACCGCCCGCCTCTCCTGAAAAACGCAAGTGTTATGCTCGTGGCACTATCCAAGTCATCACTCCCGAATTGGCAAGTACATTGGATCGCACAGGAATCAGTCATCGTTCAGCACACCGGATTATCGACGCTACGGCTAGAAGTCTCAGCCATAACTCACAAAAACTCGCGCTCAACTATGAAACCATTAGAAAATCACGAGAAAGGCTCCGTTCGGCGACGGCAGAAAAGATTAAACAAAGGTTCACACCCAACGAAGTGCTCACTGTTCACTGGGACGGAAAAATTCTACCAGACGATGAAGGTGTCGGGTGACCGACTAGCCATTTTCGTAACCGGAGTTGATACCGAGAAGCTCTTAGGTGTACCTAAGCTGACATCAGGAACGGGTGAGGTCATCGCCTCGGTGGTACATGCTGCGCTCAAAGAATGGAATGTGTCAGAAAAAGTATCAGCTATGAGCTTCGACACTACAGCTTCAAATACTGGTTACTTGTCTGGGGCATGCGTAATTTTGGAGCAGAAACTCGGCCGCCGACTCTTATACCTTGCATGTCGCCATCACATCCTAGAACTTGTCGTTGAGAAGGCGTACATGGAATGCGTGGGACCATCATCTGGTCCAGATATCCTCCTATTCTCCCGCTTCAAAGAGACGTGGAATACAATTTGCCAAGATAAGTACAAGACCCTGTCAGACCTTCCATCGAGTCTGAATGAGAATCGAGAAGAACTGATCGCTTGCTGGAATCTATATCTGACAAAACATCAGCCGAGGGATGATTACCGTGAATTCTTGGAGTTGTCGATTACAATCCTTGGAGGTAATTTACCTAACTTTAGGTTTCGGCGACCTGGAGCACTTCACCGAGCACGTGGATGGCAAAAGTAATTTATTCATTAAAAATCCTGCTGCTTTCCCATCAGTTCAGACTTACAACTCGTGAAATGTCTGGCTTAAAACGATTTGTATTTTTTGCCCTAGTTATATGTCAGCGCGTGGTTGACGGCCAGCAGTCCTTCATCTGCTCCCGCGAACGATTTGAAGCTTCGTCAAGACCTAGCAAAGTACCACGATGAAAAGATCTCAGCATCCTGCCTTAGTGTCCTCGGTCGTCACTTATGGTACCTCAGCGAGTACTTGATTGGTCTCGCACTCTTTGATAAAGGTATCAATGCAACGACGAAAAAGAATATCGCTCGATCAATCCTCGAAAAAGAAGCTGCTGAAGATCCTCCAAAGCGAGCCCCAATACCTGCTGTTTCTTCCATTTCAACAAAGCAGCTCTCGGACTTTGCCCTCGAAAGGATCAAAGCTTCTCTTTGAACTTCTAAAAATTAATGATGGTTTCTTGTCCAAGGAACCAGAGACCTGGCCGGACGACGAAGATTTCAAGACTGGTTTGACTATAGTTGAAGGACTAAAAGTCGTCAATGACATGGCAGAGAGGGGAATTGCCTTGATCCAGGCCTTCAATACAAAGATTACGAAGAATGAAGAACAGCGCCAACATCTCTTGCAGGTTGTTGAGGATCATAGGAAGTCTCAGCCTGGTACATTGAAAAAGGGGTATGGCTTGAGGAAAAGCAAGAATTAATGGGTGGTCTACAATTGAATGAAAGACACCCTGGAATATATTTAGTAAATATATTATTTACTTATTACGATTGGAGTACGCCTGCACTTAAACCTTATGAACTAAAACTAACGTTTATTTACATTAATTAAAAAAAATATTAATTTTTTTTACTAGGTAATGAATAATTAATTTTTGTTATAAGGATAATTATTTACCTCACTTGAGACACCTTAAATATTATCTGAATGACCTAATATTTACAGTACATTGTTTTCTCATGTAGTAGCAGCATTGAACAACTGGCCAATAAAAAACTCCAACTTTCGATTTTTATTGTCACCCTAAATTATATTATATATATATATATTATATATATATAATATATATATATATATATTTCCTGTTTCATTAACTGTTTCTGATTTTTATGAAAACAACTTGATATGTACAGTTTTTCACGCTGATTTCAAAATTATAAACCATTCATCGAGAAATATATAACCAAAAAGTTATAATGTGCAGAAACTAGCAAATGTTTGAAACAGCGTAGGCTATAGAAATTTTAGAATAATACGCTGATTCTAAAAATAAGTTTGAAGCTATTGAAGAATAGGGACCCCAGCCTTCTTTAGTTAGCTTTATAAGGCTAACTAACGAAACTATCATGACCTAACCTAACCAATCGTCAAGGGCGTACAGTTAACCTAACGAATGGTTAGGTTAGGTCGTGATATTTTCGTTAGTTAGCCTTATAAGCCTAACTAAAGAAAGCTGGGGTCCCTATTCTTCAATAGCTACATAAGTTTTTCGAAATGAAAGTAAATTATAAAATACTACAAAAAGTACTAGAACGGGTAATCACTGCAAGCATAGGCTAGGCTATTTTTTAAACGGTGGCGTTGCGCATCTATTTTGTTCTTCCGCTGCAAGCATAGACTATAGTTCAACATCTTTTTACTTTCCAATGACTGACAAATTTAATTTTATAGAATTATATAGGAAGACTGAGACAGAAGAATATGCAGTAAATTTTTTACAAGAATATAACTTAATACCGAAAGAAAAAGTGTCCTAGAAAACATCAAATGCTAATAAGCCTAACCTAACCTAAGTATTTCTCGATGAAATGGTTTATAATTTTGAAATCAGCGTGAAAAACTGTACATATCACGTTATTTTCATAAAAATTGGAAACAGTTAATGAAAGAGGAAAGACCCATATATGTAAAAAGTGAACAATGAATAATCAATATTCATTTTTACATAAGAACCAAAATCGCTTAACGCGAGTTTGGATAATAATTTTACTTGTAGCTTCCTATTTTTGTTCGTGTCACAACCCTACGATCTACCATATCTATGGTTTAGTCGTATCCATTTTTCATTTGTTATAGAAGTTATTAATTAATTATGATTGTCTTGCATCTCACCCTCGTCCCTAGATTATGCATACACATTGCATATAACAGGATTGGAACCCGTAGTTGTACTTCTTAGTCATTAATACCCACTCTTTGTCTCTAATTCGTTCTTGTAAATCTTCCTAATAATGATTTGTATTATACGTACAAAATTCAATAACTATGACGTATAAAGTAACTTAATTCTCTTCACGTTTTCCTACCTTGAACACTGAATCACGTGTTTAGTATTTGGACATCTTCCGTATTGAATGTATGGTAAATTCTTTAATAATAATAATAATAATAATAATAATAATAATAATAAAAGAAAAAACTTCATTCTCTATACATCATTATTTATGTTGTTTCCTACCTATTGTCTACTGATACCTATCAACCTATCAGTCCATATTTTACGCGTCTCTATATTACGTACACAACCTATTGTTATACGTACATGTGCGTTCACCCCTCACAAGACATTCATTAGGCTTACAGTAGTTGAGTGGTCGAATTCGCGAATCACAGCAGAATTGAACGTTTCTAAGATAAACAACATCTTTCGCTCTGATCCAAATTTATAACATATTATAATGTAATACAGTATAACATATTATGTTGTATATAAATTATCTTGTCATGTCCATGTACTTGTGTTGTACTAATAACCATATATAATAACCATATATAATAACCATATAGAATAACCATATATAATCTAACCATAATATAACCATATAATATAACCATATATTATAACCATATATAAATATATAAAAACACTGTAAGAATGGTAAACGACGTAATGTACTTCAATGAAACTATAATTGAATGTAATGACTTTATATATAATATAAGAATGTACTTTAATAGAACTGTAAGGGACAATCATAAGCGGATGGGAAGTAATCCATAATCGCAATCATAATTGTAATAAACCCAAACGAAAATGTACTCAGTCGTGTACTTCAATTGTACTTATGTACTACTATGAAATGATATCGCCTTCAGAAATGAAGATTTGGCAAAAAAAAAAGATTTTTTATTTTTTATTTTTTTTTTTTTTTATTTGGAATCTTTCAAAACATCTGATCGTGTTTAAAAGGGGGGAAACTTAACCTCCAACTGCCATCCCCCAACATTCAGGCATATATAACATGTATTTGTAAAATGAAGGACACTTCATTACGGCTCTCTGCTTTGGTCACTGCTAAGACTCCCTTGTTAGCAGCCTCGCTGCGGGGAGGGGCAGAGGCCCCTTGCCTCCTTAACTTTTTTTAGATTCCGGCCTGAGCCATGGTCGAAAGAGGTCGAACCTCTACCCCTGTAAAATTCAGACCACTACCTGTACATTTTGAGAAGTAAACTACAAAAAGAAAAAGTTTTTTTTTATCTTTTTCTTCGAGCCTTGTTCTAGAATTAGAAAGTTATAGAAGAAAAGTATATAGAAGAAATATCCGTTGCTGCATCGTAACCAGAACCCCCGTCGATTCCGAACCGACTCAGGGCCATAGACGGAGGGGTTAACATATATATATATATATATAGGCTCCTGGCCCCCGTATATTTTTTGGTACTTACGTATTATCGGGACTACCAAACTGTTTATTATGTATTTTTGCTCTCGTCATTTTCGTTTAACCTAACCGGGCATTCAATTAACCTAACCGGGCATTCAATTAACCTAACCGGGCATTCAATTAACCTAACCGGGCATTCAATTAACCTAACAGGCTAATATTGGTTGTTTCACCTAAATATTTTCTGATCTTTTTGTATTAGGCACTCACTGTCACATTTCGGGCAAGTTAAGGATGAGAGAATAACGCCGTAATTGATAAAAACATCGTGTCAACATTCGTGTCAACTGAATGCCCGGTTAGGTTAACTGTACGCCCTTGATGATTGGTTAGGTTAAGTTGTGATATTTTTGTTAGTTTAAACGAAAATGACGAGAGCAAAAATACATAATAAACAGTTTGGTAGTCCCGATAATACGTAAGTACCTTTTTTTCTCCGAAGTTTAACACATACGTACTATCAATTTCTAATATTAATTTCAAACGAAGTTATTAATTTTCATTTTATAGTAAATTTTTAAGTTTAATTGTAATTCTATTTCATGCACAAAAGGTGAAGCCTAGGTCTGTGTTAGTGAGTTATGGCCTACACAATTATTACTAACCAGGGTATGAAAGGGAAGCCTTCAAAAGTTGAGCAAATCTGGAACAGTTCGATGCTCGATATTGTATGCTTTAAGGTCTAACTGTAGTGTTGGTTATTAAAAAATTGTAACTATGAAGATAATCACACCATATATTCATTTAAGTCTACTCTGTCAAACTTTAATAGCCAGTGTATGTATAATTCTTTATTACGATTTAAGCAATGAAAGAGAAAGATTAACTCCTAGCATTAAAGTTTTAGGCCTATAGTTTGAACGGATCAAGTAAAGATAATCCCTCCCAACAGAAAAAGGAGGGACTATCTTTACTTGATCATTTTTTGGGAGGGATCATCTTTACTTGGTAAAGTTGGTAATACCGCTTTACCGCAATACCGCAATACCGCTTTAATTAAAGTCTTTGGATCAAGTAAAGTTAAGCACCCCCAACCTTTTTTAGTTAGCTTTATAAGGCTAACTAACGAAAATATCACGACCTAACCTAACCAATCGTCAAGGGCGTACAGTTGACCTAACGATTGGTTAGGTTAAGTCGTGATATTTTCGTTAGTTAGCCTTATAAAGCTAACTAAAAAAGGTTGGGGGTGCTTATCTTTACTTGATCCATTGTAATAAATGAATTTTAATAAATTTTGTTTTCAAATAAATCATTTTTTAAAAAAAGATTCTCTTAATTTTTATCCTTATGTCAGACTGCTTCACTTTACTTTACTTTCTGGGAGGGATTATCTTTACTTGGTCATTTTTGGGAGGGATTTGCTTTACTAGTGCGACCTGGGAGGGATTATCTTTACTTGATCCGTTTGAACTAAGCTACAGTACTTAAGTGCACACGTTCTCACAATGCTTAATATTTGAGTTATACTTCACTTAAATTAGAATGTTCTTGGTTTTCCATATTTTAACTACTTTGTGTTAAAATCATTACAGAATTGAAGCACAATGAAACGAAATTTTTAGTAACACACGACGTGACCCGCACTCTTTAATGCTTTCAAACAACTGCTAGCTCCAAAATTTTCGTGTCTGACGTCACACCAAAGCCGACCTATGTATCTAGTCAGACCACGCTTGTACAAAATTTCTGGCATGGGAATCAACGTAACATCATTATCCCATGGAATCATTAGAAATCCCGAAACTCTTTTGTTGTCAGATTTAGTCACTCGAAAAACTCCCATTTCAAAATGGCGTAACTGAAATTTTTGATAATTTTTTTTTTTAGAAAAATCAAGGTTTTCGATGGTATAACGAACGGGAGCGATTTAAAAAACACTTATTTGGCAAAACGAATGCAGCTAACTTTGATTTAATTTAACTTTATCTGAACTTGCAAACATTCCAAAAATCATGAAGACCACAAAGCGACTCGAATTGGGCAAGAATTCGACAAATACCCACAAAACTAATCGTTGTTATATTATAACCCCGCTTTCATCTAGTCCTCCATTATTGGTTTGCTTATATTTTAAAACGTGGCATACTTGTAATCATCTCTTGAAGTTGCTTCATTTACTCATACTCGAAAAGGTTTCGTCTTGAGGTCGAAATTTGACAAGTAAAATAGTCTTATTTGAACTAGATCTTACTTCATTTGCCTCACCAAATAGAAGATATGTTAATATTTTGCTCAGACATTGCCACAATGCCACATCCCTTTTGCGAAGATCAACCAAGGTGGGTTTCAGAGTTCTAGTGTTAATTCAATTTGTACTTTTCACACATTTTAATAAATATCTACAAAAAATTTACGTTTCAGAAAAAAACCTCGTTAAATTATCAAATTTATTGCTATTTTAATATAAAATGCAACCTTACGAATGCTAAAATTCATTTAAAATTACATGAAATCACCAAATTAATTTAATATTTAAACTGCCAAATGTCTGACAAAAATAAAAGAGTTTTATAGAAATATACAATATAAATGTGTAAATTGAGAAATGGAGATTATTATTATGATTATTATTATTATAATATATATGTGTATATTATATTATATATATGGTTTAAACATTTAATTTACACATACAAAAGCCAGTTCGTTGAGTTATACAACACTTAAAACTTAATCTTTTAAATGGACTTATTATGCCCATGCTTCAAAAAATTGTTGTACGATAAACATAAAACTATCGCTTAACAATTTTAATCATACTTAAATATCGCATCCTGCAATATTAAAATAAATTTATATCTTGCTTACGCAATATTTGTTTAAAAGTGTATTAATAAATATATACCTCAAATTATAATGAAACTTCCTATATCCTGTTGTTGTTTGTTTTTTCTGTTTAAGGTGCTTTCAACCCTGCTGGATTATTGACACCATTCCTGTGCATTAAGTATATTCCTCGTGTATTAGATATAACATAAAATGTTCTTTGAAACTTTACCTTTTAACCTTAATTTAAAGCCATAGTTTATATTTCTAAAACTTAATTGATGAACTTAAAAAAAAGTAATTTAATATAGTTTGTCCTTTAAGAGTTTTAAGGGTAACTACGATGTTCAAAAACAAATAAAATAGAAGCCTTACAATAATGATGAGCAAATATTTAATTAAGGTTAAGTAACAACGACCTGCATTGCAAAGTGGAGCAAAATTAACAGATAAAATTTAATTATAATTAACTTAAAATGATCACCAGAGCAATAGTTTAAGATTAAAGAAAGTTAAAACTATAGTATAAACTATAAAGGACTAAAGACCAATCTAATTTGGCTGAAATCTCTTCAACAATATCAAACATTACAATGTAAACAGTTACAATTTTATTTCTTTTAATATCTGCACTAAAAGGAGCAGGCACTGTGCTTAAGTCTGAATGCATTGTTATTTGACAGTTATTATCAAAGTTTGACTGACTTGAAATATCATTATGTCCAAAAAAATGTTATCACTTCTACCTAGTGATCGTTTTCTCTTACTTAGGGATAAACTTAACTATCTTAAAATTTATATTTTACTTAAAGTAGATTGAAAAGAACAAAATGTATTCATTAAAAATGATTTGAAAAATAATCTGAGATGAATTAATTAATATATTAAAATAATAATTAACATTCAAATAACGATTCGTAACTTAAAATTTATATCACGTAACTAAATACACGAATGAAGCTAGGCCTAAACTTAAAAAAAAAAATCATAGACATAAAGCAAGAAAAATATTTTTTAACTGAACGCAAAATTGTCATTTATTTGTATATGACAATCACATATACAGTATAAAAATAATAAATACAAAGACTAAGACAAATTATTTGCCTAGAAAAAATATTTATAGTTACGTCTAACCACGTTCAGTTGGTCCAGAGACTTTAAAAAAAAAACAGTACAACCACAGTACAATTACAAACAGTGAGACAATTCTTAAGTAAATCGGCAGATCAGATGATTCCCAAGCTGACTCAAGAAAAAGGTACTGGATCTCAGCTGGAGTTTTATCTGTCCGCAGAATGTTCTAGAACTAGTAAAAATCTAGTAAAGTTAATACAACTATTGAGAAAGCATATTTAGTGAATTTGAAATATGAATATTATCCCTACACTCCAAATAGTTTTCGGTGTGTATATGTATATATATATAACATTCAATTTATTCACTGTTCATGGCTGTACGGTGGTAGTACAAAATATGCAAAAACTCGTACCCTAGATGCACAAAACAATTTAAGATAGGAGATTTTTAGGGCTGTTACAGTTGGTCGATTAAGAGAGTCATTTTTATCGATTAAAATCAATAACTGACAATTAATTTTGCGTTGAATTAATCGACAAGATTTATCTAATAAATGCTGTAATAATTTTCAACAGTAATTTTGTCACGTTTCACGGCGAGATAAATTAATCGTCTTACGTTTGGCAGTTTGGTGTCTCTCAGAACTTTTTGTAAAACTCAGTTAGTAAAGACCTCTCTAACTAGGCTGACCAATTTAGGGTTATAACTTTTAGACTTTTTTTCAAATAAAAGATCTCCTGTATCATAAATCGATGAACATTTGCTTAAAAACAATGAAAAAGACCCTAATTCCTCTCAGTTTTTAAAAAAGGTCACCCCCAAATCAAAAGTTTGAATCACCATAACCATATATTTACGTTACTACTCATAAGTATATAAATATATTATTATTAGAGGGCGGACTTTTAGGTTTTAACCTAAAAAATATTTTCGAATTTTTCAGTACGCTAATATATCGTGAGATCGCCCGAAAAATCACTTCCGGTGCTCAAATTCGATGACTAATATCAATCCACCCATACAAGAAAATTCTAGAACACACGACATTGTTCTTCATGCACTCGCAAATTGTATAAAAGCACGAAATGAAATCAACCGAATCACTTGTGTCCAGTATTGCGCAATAGTTACTCAACTGTTCAGTTCAACTCAACTTCAGGTAAGCTTTTATTATTTGTAATATGTTCGCTTAATTAAAAAACGTAGCGAAATGTGGAATTCGCTTCTGCACTCTTGAACATTCCAGAACATTTTTAAAATTTATTAACCATAATAATTTGTTGAATTTTTCTTACATTTTAACACGTAAACAAAAGCGTATCCAGAATGTTTTGTAGAGGGGAGTCAAACTCAAAAATATATAGAGCCCAAAATATTTGGTGATAAATATTTTCGTGAGACGTTCTATGGATGTTCTAAAAATATTTTCCAAAATTTTATCACCTAAAAAATAAATATTTGGTCATATTTTTTCACCTAAAAATCCGCCCTCTAATTATTATATTATTTCTATATATTATATTAATATTATATATATAATATATATATAAACAAACAAACAAATCAACTTAATACCTTTTTATATCTGTTTCAGAAGCAATATAATGTCACACAAGAAAAGTGATACTACCATACAGAAGAACAAGGATATCTGGACCAATAATCTGGTGAGATTCCAGCAGTCACATAGAAGAAGAGGAAGTGTGCCTTTAGAAGAATCTTCACTAGAAGAAAAATGCAGAATGCCACTCCAAATCCAAATCATTGGACGGTACCAGTTTCTTGGAACAGAAATCAAAGGAAGAAAGGAGCGAATAGTGGAAATTTCCAAAGAAGTTACAAAATTATGGAAGAATAAATTGAATTTTCCGCATGTGTCAGATCAAGTAATACGAGCAAAGCTTGACAAGGTGATGAAGACTTATGATGAATGTGTCAGGAGGGGAAAATATGATGCCCTGAATGAACTTTTTGATATCACTAAAGTAAATGGCCAATGGTTATCCTCGGAAGATAAACGACTGTACCACCTTCAAGTGGAAAGCAAAGGAGAAGTGGGGTACTCTACAGGTCAAGTTGCAAGTGAAGAAACGATTCACCCTTTAAAGAGACGAAAATTGCCTGCTGAATCAGCATCAACATCTTACAATCATGTATCTGGTGGTAGTGGTACTGAATCTGAAGAGAGCGAGCATGAAGATGAAGATGAGAGTATTACTCCACCAACCAGAAGACATAACAAAAGTAAAGTTGCAACCAACTTCGTGACATCCACAGGAGTATCAACAAGTAAAGCCGCTAAAATATGCAAACAGTTGTCACTTGATGGTATTGACATTCCAACACCAAGTCAAGCAGCAATTTACAAGTCAGCATACAAAGAGGCTGCTAAATTGAAGGAGGAAATGATTGAAAATTTACAGATGGAAGAGTGGTCTTTACATTTTGATGGAAAGCGCATTGAGGAAAATGAGTATCAAGTAGTGGTACTTAAAAATGAAAGGACCGAAGTAAAATTGGATGCATTGCGTCTGAAAGATGGCAAGGCTGAAACTATTGCTGAAGGAATTGCAAAAGTTATTGATGAATACACCTTATGGAATGCAATAAAGATGATCGTTGCTGATACAACAAGTGTTAACACTGGGAAAAAGAGTGGAGTTGTTGTCAAATTGCAACGAATGTTCTCAGAGAAGGGTATCTGCAAACCACAATTTATCAGTTGTCAGCATCACATTCTGGACAGGATTCTCCGTTTGGTAATGGACGAAGATCTTGGTGCTAACACCAGTTCTCCAAACAGCGAATATCCATTTGTATCCCAACTGGTGAAGAATTATGAGGAACTAAAGGCACAGTTTGTTAATGGAACAGAAGAGGTCCTCGAGAAATCAGGATGGAGAGATGATATTAAGTTTTTGTACCATCTAACACGGGTGTTTAGATTCTTTGAAGAAAAAGGGAATTTTCCTTTGATTAACTTTCAGAAAATTCCAAACATCAGCAATGCGAGGTGGCATTCAAGAGCCATTCTAGCTATCCTTGCATTTATTCTTATACCTACAACAAGGAAGACTTTGGAGAAGGTATGCAGATTCATTTCATACAACTGGGCAGAATATTGGTTTACTAATCAGATGTACAATGAAAATGACTTCAAGAACTTGTCAGAAATATTGAAACCTTACAAAAAAGCATTGAACTCATTGGAAAATCACTGGAAGCAGGAGCCATCCCCTCAAGATACCAAGAAGTAATCAGTGTGCAGAACGTGCAATCAAAGTTATGCAGGAACTGTATGCTGCCTGCAGAAACAAAAACAAACTGCAACTTCGGTTTATTCTAAGCAATAAGCAGTAATATATGTACAAGTATTACAACGATTATGTTGTGAGTTCTTTTATTATATTACATGGAATATGCAATAAAGTTACGTATGCAATAATCGATTTTTTGATTTCGGGGTGACCTTTTCTAAAAAGATATTAAAATGAAAGTTAATTTCTTTGTTTTTAGGCAAATGTTCATCGAATTAAAGTACAGGAATATTAGGTTGTAAAAAAGTTATAACCCTACTGAGTGACCATACGTACCGTTTTGAACGGGACAGTACCGTTTGTTTTATTTTCGTGGCCGTCCCGTCGTTTTAATAAAAATGTCAATTTTGTCCCGGTTTATGTACTTACTTTTTCATGAATACAGAATATTACATAACCCCGTCCCTTTTTTGCCATCCCAATGTCCCGTTTTTGTCTCAAGGAAATATGGTCAGCCTATCTCTAACCCCTATGATGTTAATAACACTGTATGCTTGAAATTTTGGGTGAAAATTAACTGTACACGGTGGCAAGTTGAGATGGCAATCAAAATAAAATTCATATATATATTTCATATTAAGCTAAAACTTAGATGATATGGCATTTTGTCAACATTCTACAGTAAGAATACAAAAGTTTTATCTCCTCATATAATTTTAGAAAAATTAATCGATTGAAATAGACGTATATATTTTACCATGCGGTACAGGGTATAGATTATTATAGGTGTTAAAAATAAATTTAATGCCAATTAGTTTTGTAGGTTCTTATATAGGTTTTAGTAGGGTATACAGTAATTATACCCATTTAGATAGATCTAGTTAAAATTATTAGTCAGGAGGGCCAGAAATTGGTACAGTGCTCAAGCCAACCAGCGCGGCCCATTATTCTAACTCCTGGGTTAATATTATTAGCATCATCAGGATTCGAACTCCAGATCTCAGTCTTCACTTTGCTTATAGGGAAGCGTGTTACCCACTGGGCTACGACGGTGGGTAGATCTGGGCATAGTTAATATACAAAGAATTTAGAATATATACGAATTAATGTTTTTTCAAAGATGGAATATCAGATTATTTTTATGAAATACGTTTCAGTGCGAATTATTTTTAAATGAGTTAAAAATTAATCAGATGTTATATAATTAATTACCTTTAATTATAATTATATATATATATATATAATATATATATATATATATATAATATAAACTTTGACTCATACTGTTTTATGCCACTAATAAAAATCATATAAATAAATTCTTTAAGTATAAAAATATTGTAAATGAAGGTAAAAATATTAAGTAAAAATATTTTTTTTAGTTTACGGCTGAATTTAATACACTGATTTACATTATACCCATGGGTATATTAATTATTTTTAGATTATACTTCATGGCATAGTTGTATCGTGCCATCAACAAACACGTAAAGTAGTCATTGAACGTAATAACAAACTTTAGATGAAGATTTAAATGGCATTTTATAAGTCGGCCAAAAGCATGTGTAATTCGCTTTCAAGTCGAGCGTATCTTCGTTTCTCTTCTGCGAACATCTCTTCACAGCCGTCGATTTGGGCTCGTAGTCTGAGGGTGTCCTTCTTCTTTTCATTCATGCCCTCTTCGTGCTTTTTAGTTCGTTCTTTGAGGTGTTTCACTCGTTTGGCGGAATCGTCTTCGTCTTCGTCCGATTCGGAGTCTTCCAGTTCGCTGTCCTGCCATTTTGGATCTTCCAAATCGGATAGGTCGACTATTTCGTCATCGTCGTCGTCCCCAGGCTTGCTGACCTTCTTCTTTCTCTTTCGGAATTTCCTTGATTTCTGGGTAGTTTCATCGGATGATCCTTCAGGAGATTCATCTTCTTCGTAAGAAGCCTCTTCTTCTTCTTCTTCTTCTTCTTCGTCCTCTTGTTCAACTTTTCCTCCCACTTCGTCAGGATCTTTCATCTGCTCTAAGAGCTCTTCGAGTTCCGCTTTTAATTTTAGATATTCTTCTCTTTCGCTCCTCATGTCTTTGTAGTACTTTTTGATCCTTTCTCTAAGATTGTTCCTTTCTTTACGAGCGTTCTTTTCCTTGTCCTTCATGTGACACAATTTGTTTTTCCACATTATAAATTCTCTTTCCTCGCGATTCGCTTCGTTGTCTTCTTGATCTTCCTCGTCCTTCTGTACTTCTTCCGCCATTTCGTCTTCTTCGTCTGCTAGATGGTCACTGATGGTGTCTTCTTCGTCCGAAGAAGACGACTCTTCATCAGAGTCTTCTTCCTTGAAACTTTCCATTCTGCTGAAACTTGATTTCCTCGAGGAGGACTTCTTTGTGGGAAATCCGCCGGAGCTGTCGGATTTAAAGGACCGACATCGACATGATCAGTTTGAATGCCGATGCAGTTGATATCCGGAAGTTCGATTCCTTGATCCTTCTGAAGGTTTTTGTATTTCTTTTCAAAGTACACCGATCGTACCTCCCATTCGTCGGACAAGTTTCGAGATACGTTTAATTTCTGATTGAGTTCATCGCACTTCTCTTCAGCGTTTTCCGCGCGTTTTCTCTGAGCTTCAATTTGATCGTTCAAAAGTTTAATATCCTCTTCAATCATATCCAGTTCTGAAAAATCTACATCATCTTCCCTCATACGCAGCTTACTCATCGATTTAGAGAGTTTAGGAGCGATCGCGTTTGCTTCACCATTCGCGAGGGGCTTCACTTCATGAACTCCAGCTTCTTTCAGATTCCTCTTCAGTTTCTTAACTTCCGATTTTAGGCTCTGAAAATCGATTTTAAGGATTTTATGTTCCGTTTCTAGCTTTTTGCCTTCTTAATTTCATCTGCGAGCTGAGATTTCGTAGCGACAAGGTCATCTCTCATGCGGTCAATGTCCTCTTCTTCGTCAGAAGACGAAGGAAGGGCTTCAGGGGTGTCTGGAGCAATACGTTTCTTCTCCTCTGTCGTCATCTGTCGCCGGAGTTTGCGTAGACCTTTTATAAAAATATGACATTAAGTGAAATGCAAAGAATATAGTGTCTTAACTAACTGCAAACTGCACAGATTATTACTCTATATATCTTAATTAGTTAATTTATTAAGGAAGTAAAGCCACATTGAAAAATGGATTTATTAGAACATAAACTTTCAGCCTATACTAGGTCTTCATCAGGTGCGACTGAGGAGGGATGGAAATGGAAAGTGAGACCAAAAGTAGGAGAAGAGGAATTGTAAGGGAGACACAGGATTAGAAAACTATAAAAGATAATAACGGTAATACTAATAATATTAATATAGGCCTAAATCTTGTACTTTAATTAAATCCATTTTTCATGGTGGTTTTACGCACTTTAATTCAATTTTTCATACTGCGAATAATTGAGTATAATTGAAAATAATTGAAAATGTTTACTTAATTCATTTATTCATCACCATTATAAGGAAAGTAATTATAATATCTATATTTTTGTTATATAAATTTCTTGTTAGAATAAATTTACATACGAGAAATAAGTTTCTCAAAATACAGGGTGTCCACAATGTGTTGTACCCCAGTAAAATAATAACTGATTTTTGGTTTTTTTTCAGATCCATTTGAAATGCGTGATAGCAGCAACTGTACGATTGAACAAAGCGTACTGGCTAGTACCTGGGTTTATGAGCGACCACGTAATGGCAAAACCATTGAAAATATTCGTACAGACTTTAGGACCGATTCAATGGTGCAGCTGCACGATTGAATCGCTCCTAGAAGTCTACACAAATACGAGTCGTATTTTCAATGGTTTTGTCATTCCGTGGTCGCTCATGGACCCAGGTACTGGCCAATATGCGTTGTTTAATCGTATAATTGCTGCTATCAGAAATTTCAAATGGTTTTGAAAGAAAAACGAAAATCAGTATTTTACTGGGGTGACAAGACATTGTGTACACCCTGTACATATAGATAGAGCAGTTTACTAACAAAATTATCTAAATCTTAAATAATTTTCTGATATTGCTGTAACCCAATATATCTTAACAACAGGGTTCTCAAGTCTAAAAAATAAAAATCAGAACCTCAACTCCAAAAAATAAGAATTCCGTCCCAAAAATAAGAATATTCATAATACTGTATAGGGTTAACATTTTATTCTGATAAACAAATGAAATAAAAATTGAAAAATTAACAAATAAAAACAAATTTGTTCTTAGAAATAAGGATACTTAAGTCAAGTTTTCTTATTTAATTTTTTTTTATGTTCATAACCAACCATTTAGTTTTTCCAGTATAGTTGAATAAGTATGACAACTTTGTAAGCATGTCAGCAACTACCATATGTAAACAGTGTTCATATATCATTTGTTCATTATTATATATCATGAAAATGGTTTGTATACATATGTCTTACCTAATTTAAAGAAGTCTGGCTTACTACGATCATCAGTTCTCACGTGACGAAGCTTTATACCTTTGTGAATCTCTCCAAGCAATTGATTTTGCTTCATTGGTTTTTCCTCTGATTCATAGATGAACTGGAGAAGGAAATAATTGAGAAAAACAATACGATACCCTTCCATTAAACTACTACAGCGGTATTAATATATATATAGATTCGCTATAATCTATGGGTAATTTATTTAAAGCGAAAATCTAGTAACTGAAAGGCCATTTTAATTCATAAAAAGAAGTTGAAAATGTATGCAATAAAATGTGCAAGGCCTTCAAGAAGGAACGGTCATTTTCTTTCACGGGTACAAATAACCTTTTCCAGCAGTAACTTACTTATAAGTATTTTCTTAAACCTTTAAAATGTACAAAATCAGAATTATTTTCAGGTCTAAAACATTTTCGATACTTAAAACAACCCGACCAACTTTATGGTTAGGTTTTATGGTTAGAATAGGTTCATAAAAAAAAATGACAAGTTAGGATAGGTCGTGTTACGAAAGAAAAGGTAAAATTAAGTTTGTATAACTATAGGTCTGGTTAGTTAAGTAAGAAAAGGTAAAATTAAGTTTGTATATACTATAGGTCTGGTTAGTTAAGTAAGAAAAGGTAAAATTAAGTTTGTATATACTATAGGTCTGGTTAGTTAAGTAAGGAGAGATTAAGTTTAATTTAATTAGGTTAGGTTAGTTAGGTTATAAAGCTGTTAAAGATGTCGATAAAATATTACATGGCCAAAATCGAATTTCATAATGTCGACGTTCAACTTTAGGCAAGTACAATATATGGATTTCAGATTTGAAACTAATTTCAGATTTTCAATGAAAATGATTGACGTAACTTAACCTAACCTAGCGTAACTTAACCGGGCATAATGTAACCTAACCCGACCTAATTTAAACTAACTTTTTAGTACAGTATCGACATTGTGCAAATCGATTTTATTCCACGATTCCATCTTGCTGGCGGTGAGGGAAGAGAAATTTTTTGACGAGGTGTCGAATAATTATTTTTATAATTAAATAATATCGTTTGTTACAACTTCACAACAGTACTAAATTTTAAGTTTTCAATGTTCAGGACAATGTTTAGACTAAGGGTATGAAAGAAAAAATAATTTTAATATCTCCAAAATGTAAAAAATAAACTTAATTTACTTTAATAATGTAATATTATATTTATAGGATGTAAGATGTAGAAATATTTTCCTTCCTCTGATTGGTCAGCTTTTGGAAAAAATGAAAAATGGTCCCTGATTGTACAATTCATAAGCTCTACCCCAGCGTTCTGAATATACACATAAGTAAGAAATGTACAGGCTCCAACGCCGTAGACGGAGGCTTCTGGGAAGTGACAAACATTCCCAGACACCATTCCGTTACTATTCCTTAAGGATATACATAAACTAAATATATACAACGTATATATTCAGTTTACTTTTTTAGTTACATCAACTTTTGACGTTGTTAATGTGATAACTAAAATATTAAATAAAAAACTAAATACAAAAATAAAATGAACATCCATTTTGAATTCATAAACAATGAAAATTGAAAATTTTGACTGAAAAAATGTAAAATAATAATAGTAAATTTATCAAATAGTAGTTCATAAACAAATAAAATAGGCAAAATAAATAAATATTTTGTCTATTATAATATATACTAAAAGTTTTCATATATATAATATATTTATGGATCAACTCGAAATTGCTCGAAATTATTTCTCTTCAAGAAAACTTGAATCTATTATAAACGACCAAAACAGATAACTTTAAAAAATATTTGTAGTTGAAATTATTTATTTTGTGTTATTTTTTCATGGCTTTTTATTTATTAGTTATTCGCCTGAAAACTACGTCATATCTTTTGCATTTTGAATTTAACGGCGCTTTTGTATAAATCCTAAATTATTATCGCTAAATATGTGACGCGAAAAGTATGGCAATTTAATATGAGAGATGGGTTATTTTTGCTTACGTGGGTATCAATATTGTTGTTTTTATAATCATTGATAAGAACGATATAAAGAGTAAACAATAACATTTTTAATTAATGTCAGTGTTTAAGCTTTAAACAGTAAACAAATAAAAGTTTATTTTCTTTGTTTGTTTGTGTGTTTCTTACCGTTCCGCCTTCCCCGCGTGACGTCGGAAGGATCGGACTGGAACGGTCTAACTTGTCTCCGCTACTCACTTTTCGCAGTTTGATTCCTCCCTAATAGTACCGAGAAGGGAAAAATAATTAGTATTAATTATCAGCTGTAAATCATAAACCTAATTTGGTTATTATTATTACTATTATTAATTACAAAGGTAGTGAAAATTGGTAATATTTATTCACAGAAAAAAGAACGTTTGTATATGTGGATGACGAAATTAGCAAATTTGTTTCGTTTTTGGTATTAAGTAAAGTTATTTGCAGTTTAACTCGTTTCTTTGAAATAAGTGAAAGATACTAGTGTCACCCTAAAGACCAACATCATAGCACCATCATAGGCACACCGAAGGTTAAAGCGCAGGGTATACGCGGTCAGGTAGCTAACTGGTTAGAAGAATGGCTTCGTGCTAGGAGACAGAGGGTCGTAGTTAATGGTAGTGAATCAGGGTGGTTAGATGTAGGTAGCGGTGTCCCACAGGGTTCAGTGTTAGGCCCATTGCTATTCGTCATTTACATTAACGACATAGATGTAGGATTGACTAGTAACGTGTCAAAATTCGCGGACGATACTAAAATAGGCGGTAAGATTGTTAACGAGGACGATAGAAATAGGATCCAAGACGATGTAAATAGGATTATGGAGTGGACAGATAAGTGGCAGATGCAATTTAACGTAGACAAATGTAAAGTTTTGCATATTGGTTCTCGCAGCAATAATTACGCGTACACGATGGATGATAGGGAGTTAGCGAGCGTTGACGAGGAAGTAGATTTAGGCGTACGCGTATCAAAGGATTTAAAGGTTAGGAACCAGTGCCTGGAGTCTTGCGCAAAAGCTAATAGGATGTTAGGCTTCATAGCGCGTAATTTCGAATTTAAATCGAAGGATATTATATTGCCCCTTTACAAGTCCCTAGTCAGGCCTCATTTAGAATATGCCGTTCAGTTTTGGTGCCCGTACTTGCGTGAGGATATTGATAGGTTAGAAAGGGTTCAGCGTCGTGCCACGAAACTTATTCCGTCATTGCGCAATAAGCCTTATGAAGATAGGATTAAAGAGTTAGACTTGTATTCACTCGCAACTAGAAGATTAAGGGGGGAGCTTATTGAAGTTTTCAAAATCGTTAATAACATCGATAACGTACATTTTGACAAATTGTTCACTTTCGATAATAGTAATACTCGCAATAACGGATTTAAGTTGCGTGGCAGACGTTTCATTACTAACATCGCTAAAAACTTCTTTACGTTTAAAGTAATTGATAAATGGAATAATCTTCCCGCGTCAGTCGTTCATTCTACCAGCGTTAATATGTTTAAGAACCGTCTTGACAGACATTTTAAAAGTATTAACGTTGTTTAAAATTAAAAAAAGAAAGTTAACAACAGGAGCTCTGGTGGTGGTGCTCGAGGAGGAGTCTGTTGACAATGAATGCCAGCTTGTGACATGCCAGCGTGTGATGCCAGCAATATAATTATTATTAAAAAAAAAAAAAAAATTAGACTAACACGAACGTAGATGTAGCTCGTAGCGTAAACTAACCCACTTTTTGTTTAACTGTACCTACTTTTTTTTTTCTTATCTCCTTACTTTGCATGTCTCTAACTCTTTCCTTGCATGTTTGTAGTTTGCATGGTATGACAGTGAGTTAAGACTGTGTTCGCATGGTTTGTAAGCGTTCTTATTTTACTTCTTTTCATCTTTCACCCCTCTCCTATTTTCTCCGACTATTTTTCTGACTTGTCGGCAGTGGCCGGCGGATGATGATGGTGAGACTTTTTTCCTCTTTTTCTGAATGAATGTTAACCCACGAGTGATAGGTGTTGCTCCTTACTTAACCCCTTATTCTCTTACTCTTCTCTTAACCCCCTACTCTTTCCTTTCTCTCGGGCTAACCTTAGAGTGGATCTTAGGGTCTTTGTTAGCCTTAGCTTCTGTAGATCTTGGACAGCTGGAACTAACAGCTATAGAGTGATATATTTAATTTGATATATTTATATCGATGCAAAGATATTGGTTAAAGTTATGGTACTCCTTTCCGGTAGGGCACAGAGCCACTTCCTCATTAAGGAATTCGCTAAGGGTTTCTAGCGGCCCCTTTTCCGCACCTACAAATTTCCGCTTTAAGCACTCCAAATTTATGTCAAAAGATTGATATCACATGATGCCTTTAACCCTTTAAGGACTGAAGATGCCAATTGCTAACGTTTCAAATACACGCAGTCATAACTTAACCCTACAAAAAATTCAGGGCTGAAAGGGTTAACACTTTACAAAATAGCCGAATGAACCGAGCGCCTTAGTGTACAACGATTGAAAGGCTCCTTACCTCGATGTCTTTCATGACGGTGTTCCAGTCGGGTCTCGTCCTAGACGCTTTCTTGATCCGGTCTACCATATTCTCCCTCGCTTTCCTCACCTTCAGTTCCTTCTGTGAAAGAGGTTTTTGAGGAGGAGGTAGAGGAGGCCTACTTTTGGATTTCGAAGGTGCAGGGGGAGCTGGGGGTGGGGGAGGAGGAGGAGGGAGTAGTTCTTCATTCTGAAATCGAAAGGAATCAAATCAAAAGAGAAATAATAATAATAATAATAATAATAATAATAAAGGAACCTTTCTTCTCTAGTGAACACAGAAGGACAGATGAGAAAGAGTACAGTAATGAAGAAGTTACTTTTAGCTTTATTGGTTAATAATTTAATGAGTCCTAAATTAGTATTTTCATAAAATTCTTTAATTGTTATATATATATATATATATATATATATATATATATATATATATATATATATATATATATATATATATATATAAACTTCTATATTATTCAAAATATAAAGTGTATGTTACTATGTTAATAATATACTAAGAGATATTTAATTGTTTATATATATATTACTATATTACATTTCACCTTCTTTGGCTGAAGTTACAGTTCTAATACTAAATACCTTCGCTGGCTTCTTTACTGTTTCTCGTTCTGTTGTTGGTTGTGGTTTGATTGGTTTTAGTAGTAATTTGAGTTGGAATTTTGGTTGTGGTTCTTGTGCAGGTTTCTTTACCTCAGCCATTTTATTATCAGGACCGGATGTCTTTCTGAGCCTCGCAGAAGGGTTCTGTTAGGACGAAAATCGTATGACATGCAAAAAACAGGAAGAAAACAGAGTAAAACGGGAAATGCAATAAACCCGGAAGATGAAGTACCAATAGAAAATAGGAAACGGAAGAGGAAAATGTAAATTGAAGAAAAAATGCGAAAAACTATAGATGGAAAGAAAAAGGAATGACCAAAAATAGAAGATAAAATATATTAACTGTAAAAATTAAATAGAAATAAAAAAAATTTAGGAAAAATAGGAAACGGAAGGAGGAAATAGATAAAAATAATGAAAAAAACAATAAAAGCAAAACAAAATATCAAAACTCAAAACCAGAAGAACTAGAAAGAATACCAGGGAAAAAAATCACCTAAATTCTGGGGTTCCACCGGGAGAGCTTTTACCTCCTTGTTCATTAGATGTTATTCAAGGTATTCCAAGACGTTTCTGAGTCATTTAAGATAAAGGATTGCTTTACCACACTTTCAGAAGGTAGGATTAATACCAAGGATTCATTTCAGGACTTTTAAACCTACAATATTCAGTATTAAATGAATAACTCCATAATAAGAAATGGATTTATTAGAAACACGACCTTTAGGCCTATATTAAAGTTTTCATCAAGTACGATTGATGAAGACCTAATGAATCACCTGATGAAGACCTTAGAATTGGTCGAAACCTTGTGTTTATAATGAATACATTTCTCATTATGACTTTATTACCTGAATTCAACTTCTCATAATTGAGGATATTCACTTAATATACAATATTGGTCCAGTAAATATTCGTGCAGATAAAATTTTATATTTTTTATATTCTTATTTAAAATGTAAAGTATATCTAATTATATATTACACAAAATATATTTAAGATTGAATAACGATACAAAGATAATTTTTCTGTTACCAGAAATATACAAATTTTTCATAAACCTATATAAAAGAGAGGAAAAAAATTGCAGTTAAAATAGAAATATATTTTTTAAGATACATACTACTTATACTGATGTAAATGTTGATATAGGTCTGAATAATAAAATATTTTAATTGCTCGACATATTTTTATTTTTTTACAAATCATTCAATACAAATTAAATACTTAAATAATGGAATGTTATTTATTATAATATATTAATAGAGCGGCGTGTTTACTTTAATATGTTAATTGGGTAATTTAATTTCAACTCGGCGTAAATAAAATGGCCAAAATGAAAAACATTCATTCAGAAAACGGTAACTAAAATATAACATAAAAAACTGAAAACTTAAAATAAACAAAACTTAAATGCAAACAAAATTGATTAAAAACAAAACTAAAGAATAGTTAAGGAAAATAATCAAAGAAAAACAATAATAAAAAAAAGTAAAAATAGACAACCACTTTAAGTAACCTACCGATATCACCTTGCCCGATTTCGACCGTGGCGGAGGAGATTTAGGCTATTAAATTAAAAAAAAGAGTATACAAGTATTAATAAAAAAAAACATTAAAGAATATTCAAATTAATATTTTGTTAAATATCCAAAGATTAATAATGTCCATGAAAATAAAAACAAAAATTCTATGAGTAATTTTAATAAATTGATTTTTAATTTGTTTTATTTATGTGTTTATTTAACTGTATAGAATTTTAGATTTTATATATGTATATATATATATATATATATATATATAAAATTTTCAGTAGATATATTTTTTATATATTTGCTTACAGTTGTTTTTCGTAATTTGACTGTGACAAAAGATACGAAATTGTCGTCGTCCTGAAAATAAAATATAAGAAATTATCCAAAGCGTAATTATCTACAGTTAAGTAATTATTATTATTATTATAATAATTACATTACAAAAGTTATACATAATTAAGTAATTATTATTAATATAATTACATTATAAAACTGATAGATAATATATTAACCGTTTTAGTGCCTTGCCTGAGGTACTATTCAGGTTTCGAATTGGCGAGTTATTAATAGAAATTAACTTGTTTACACTTCATTACAGAATTTTATATTTTCAAGTACTCTTATACTGTAAAGTGTTCACATATGTGGACAACGGGCATTCGGGGAATTGTATCATAGTTCCACCGAGAATGAAAGGTACAGTGACGAAATCATAAAAAACTAGTAATAATAATACATATTGTATTAGAGATACATAATGTATCTTTAAAGCAAAAGTTCGTATCTCTACATACATATTGTATCTCTAATACAATATGTATTATTATTATTATTATTATCTGAGATATGGATGCGTTTACCTCTTTTATCGGTTCGTCATTCCACTCTTTAAAGTCTTCAGTTGGTTTTACCTGTATCGAAAATGAATTTGTTTTTAAAGGATGAATAATGCAATAAATTTAAAATGAATTTGAACTACATGGTGATCCTCCCCCCCAAAAAAGGTGTTCCCAGAAATAACTTCTTACATGTACATATTTTTGGAAACCCTTCTTGGATCACCCTGTATGTTAAAGTAAAAAATATTAAAAAATAAAATAAGAAATATATAATTTTAAATAAAAATAATGTAAAGAGAGAGACTTTAGATACAATTAATTCATGGCTTAAAATAAAATAATTCAAATATGCTCTTTGATTTTTTATTTTACAGTTTAATTTAGTTTACGCTAAATTATATTAACTTTTAAACTTATTCATTCTTAAATTTTAGATTTGCTTACATCTTCCTTCGTTTCTCCCGTTTCTGGGTCCCACCAAGTTTTCGTAGGTGCTGATATCTAGAATGAGAGTGGAGAAGTACAGGGATTATGTTTCTTGTAATTTTAATCAGGTACGTACTACGTTCAAAGTTTAAAGCTGATAATGGCTTATCTATCGATTTATCTATCTGATATTTTGCTAATTTTGCCCTCTGAATTCTGTTTACACGTTTTTGTTAAAATGAGGTATGTACAATTACATAAATTGCTTTTGTGGTTAAATTTTAGTGATGGAGACGCTGCTCAGTATTTCAGCCTTTTATGGAAATGTGTTGACAAAACAAGATTGTTTATGAACGTTCAAGGTAGCAGTGTAATGATTGAGTTGTTTAACGGAGGGGATCTACAGCTTTACGTGGGATCCGAACCACGGGTCTCTATATAACCTGGACGCGGAGAACGGTCTCTCATCTATCTACAACTACCCAAACCTATCGTCGCTTAACTTCGCTGATCGAAGGAGAATGGTGTTATGACACTGACCACGACGCAGCCTGAGGTAACAGCGTACTCGAGATAGATCCGCACATATGGCTTATCCTTACTAACCACGCTAATACTAGAACCCTTTATAGTCGACCGCATACGGGATCGTCTCGCGACTCACGACTCGAGTTGCGTGTAATTTTACATTAACGGAATGGGGGCCCCGCACACTGCAGCGAACGCGACGCGAATCGACGCGACTCTGACTAATATAATCAGTATATAATACTGATGTAACAAAACGAATAAAAATAAGAATTGAACTAAAGAATAAGAGAAATTAGTGCGTGAAACTTACTTTATAATCAACAATTTCATCTTCGATACTCGGTAACACATTTTCCATGATCTGTAATGGAAAAAAAGGTGAGGTGTAAACTGTAATGGAATTTGCAACTCTTTTCAATTTGTACAACTCGATATTTTTGTTGAAATAAAACATTTCTAATTTTTTTCCGTCGTCTATACCAAAATGTAGCAATTTGAGTTCCTCACTTTTGTCGTAACTAAACTAAAATCGGTTAATTTTAGTGAGTAACTAAATTAAATCGTTCAAAATTACTAAAAATGTCCACAAAATATAAGACTGCAGAAAGCGTGAAATGATAAATTCTAATACTTCCGAAGTTCACCTCAGAGCAATTGTTTTGAATTACTTGCTTTTGACACACGATGACAAAATTAAAGAGTAAGAAAGAACACTCCCATAATTTAACGTGGTATCATGACAGTGTTGTAAAACACAGTATATGACGTGTGATAGTATAAAGTTATGACCATGATAATGTGTTGCTTTATAGAAAAGTAGTAGAAAATCCATAATTCATACTATTGCTTTTTAATACGTGAGATAGAAGATTCTGTGTGTGTGTGTGAGAGAGAGAGAGAGAGAGAGAGAGAGAGAGAGAGAGAGAGAGAATCTTTAACTCAGATTTACTTACGTCACCGTCTTGCTTTCGTGATAGTAACCACATTCTTGTTGCTTTTACCTGTAAAAAATTATATATATAATTATATATATATATATACAGGGTGTCCCAGAATTAACTATCTATTTCAATGAAATCGGACAAATTTAATAAAACTGACATAATTTTGTGTTTATTACTAAATTATGATACAAAAACAAATAGATTTATAAATCATAAGTCAAAACTTTATTGAGAAGTTTCAACATGTGCACCGTCTGTATCTCTGCAAATTTCAAATCTATCCTCAGCGCTGCGAAACACATTTTGAAGCATTTCAGGTGTTATCTCCCGCACTGCCAACTGGATGCGTTCTTTAAGTTCAGCTAAACTATTGATCTTTTGGCGATAAACCTTTGTTTTTATGAAACCCCATGCAAAGAAATCCAGGGGTGTCAAATCGGAGAACGCGGAGGCCAAGGTCGAGGTCCTCCACGTCCAATCCACCGATTCGGAAGGCGTCTGTTGAGGTATTCTCGAACAATTAAGCATAATGACATGGTGCTCCATCTTGTTGAAACACAACATTATCAAGAATGCCATCATCAAGAAGCTGTGGTTCGAGAAACTGCTGAAGCATATCAAGGTAGACGGTACCTGTTACAGTTGCTTCCGCAAAGAAGAATGGGCCATAAATTTTGGATTTGGTCATTCCAAGCCACACGTTAACTTTTGGAGAGTCTCTTTGCCATTCTATGACTTCAGACGGTCTTTCATTGGACCGATACGACAGTTGTGTCGATTGACTTTACCACACGTGTGGAAAGTCGCCTCATCACTGAATAAGATGTTATCCAATAAACTTTCATTTTCGATCTGATCCACAATTTCTGCACACCTTGCTGCTCGATTTGGATAATCCTCTTCATTTAGGGCATGCAGTACTTGAATGTGATAAGCCTTTTTCATCAGTGTCGAACGCAAGATTCTATGAACTGTTGTCTTGGATATGTTGAGTCTTCGACCGGCCTCCCTAACCGAAGTTGTTGGTTCACCCTCAAACAATTGTCGTACCTGTTCGGTACTGTTACGTGCTGTCCTTGGGCGTCCTCTTCCCACCTCGTCGTGTACGGATCCAGTTCTTTTAAATTTGTTCACAAGTTCACGAATCGCTTTGTCTGTAGGACCGGTTCTGTGGAATCTTCTTGTAAATTTTTCTCTGATTTCATTACATTGCATTCCTTTGATACGGGATGTTACAACAAAGATGCGTTCTTGTGTATTCATTATTAATAGGGTTCTGAAAGAGAATGAAAATAAAACTATGAAAAACTATGAAAAAATTCTGAAAATAAAATTATGAAAAAAATTTAGAAATTTATACATTTTTAACACATATTAAACATGATAAACATAAATAAAAGTGTGTTTTTAAAAAATTTGTCCGATTTCATTGAAATAGATAGTTAATTCTGGGACACCCTGTGTATATTAATATATATAATATTATATATACACACAATTTTTTTTTTATTATTCCTTATAATAGAAAAATATATCAATAACTTCTTGCAAACTGAATAACCTTGGTTACCTTGGTTTTGTTTCCGCCAGAATTGTTCATTCTGACAAAGGTCAAGCTTGTCACTCCACCTTAAACCTACAGTTTAACGTGGAATCCAAACCACTCCCCACCAGCAGCCCAGCGTCTTAACCACTAGGTTACGTAAGGTATCCATTAGGGTGGAGTGAAAAATATATTTTTTTTAATTTCAAAATGCTTGGGGTCGGGAAAGTTGCGTATTTATGTGAAACGTACCGTGTGAAATTTTGGTAATCGTACGGCTATAATTAAATTGTGCACACTGAACTCAAAGTTTTTAAAAATTGGCAAAATTACTAAAATTTCGCCATTTTTATTTTCAGTTTTTTAAATTAAATTACAAAATTCATATAAATTTATATAAAAATGGCGAAATTTTAGTAATTTTGCCAATTTTTAAAAACTTTGAGTTCAGTGTGCACAATTTAATTATAGCCGTACGATTACAAAAATTTCACACAATACGTTTCACATAAATACGCAACTTTCCCGACCCCAAGCATTTTGAAATTAAAAAAAATATATTTTTCATTCCAGCCTAGTATCCATGTATCTACCAACAATTTTTTTTATTGTGTGCAAGGATGAACAGCTGGGTTTTGCTGCGCGCCGCCTGCCGTCACCGGATCTCGATCCCGGGGCCGATGGATTCGTTGTCAGCGACGTTAACTACTACACTACCGAGGCGCCTGAGTATAATACATTTTCCAAAATACTTCGTAAAAACTCACTTAATTAAAACAATTGAATTTAGTGTTACTTTAGTAAGAATTTTTCCCTTTAAAAATATATTCACTCTTACAAAAAAATTCTGAAGTCAGTAAACTTAAATAGAGAATTTATAGAAGTGGGCAAAGGGGGTTTGGCGTATTTTCTTTAGATGTGGGTTGAGAAGTTAGGATATAGTAAAGTTGCTGGTTCAGTTGTACAGTTCCGAAAAAAATTTCGCCTAAAATTGAAATTTCTAAAATTTACTAATTCACAGGCCTGCGATGGTTTTGTTGTCCGAAATATTTTATCACTTATATAGTAATTTTTGCACGCTGATTCCGAAAATAATATTCATTTTTCGCCATCACGTACAGATTTTTCGCAAAATGTCATATTTCATATAACATATCCATATTTAAGTAATTTTCCTTAAATTTTGATTAAAAACTACTGCCTATAAATGCTTATAAATGCTTGTTTTCACAAGACATCAAAGAAATGGAGAAGAGATATCAGCGAAGGTGGGACATCAGCATGATGGCTGATTACTGCTGGATGTTGAAACGGGATATCCAGAGTTATTACATAAAAGAAAAGGAACAGCGCGTACATTCGAAACTAAAAGGCATAGATCTCACGAGAAAACTGGGGACAAATAAAGATGAATATGTAATTGACGTTAATAGTCTTCTTTCTTTTTAAAGTTGTTTGCATTTGTAATTAAATTAGTATAACAAAGCGAAATAGGTACCTAATGTAAATTGAAATAAATAATATTTACAGTATTTATGTTGTTGTTTTTTCCCTTCCAGTTTGCAGAAAATCCTTACGTGATAGAAAAAATGGACACCTTATTCGAAATGAGCGTAGTTGAATTATATAAAATGAATTATTAGTAAGAAAACAACTCTTACAAAGTTCTCATTCGCAGGAATTATTAACAATGACTGGGTTTGTTTTTCACATTTTTTACCGTCCCTAAAAATTATAAAATATCTAAAGAAAAGCAGAATATTACCACCAGTTGGTAATTTTTTATGCTTTTTAGACATTTTGTATTTCTAGCGAACTTTTTATTGAAATTGTACACTGAAAGTGATTCACTGAAGGCAAATTTTACTACTTTAGTATATAGAGATAATTAATGTAAAGAAACAAAGCTTAATTTTAACTTTTCAGCATATAAGAATTACCGCCTAGGCCTATGTTCATAAGTGTTGTCGAATGTTGAATACTGATAAATATTGACGAATGTTGAATCCGAGCATACACAATGTCAGTCAATTGTCAATGTACGAGTATTATCCAATTTCTTAACATTTTCACCAAGTGAAGACTGACACGCACCAACGCCCCTGATGGCTCAATGGGTAACATCGGTTTCCCATAAACGAAGCGAAGACACTGAAGTCGTGGGTTCGACTCTCAATGACGCTAGTATTAATAATACAAGAGTTAAAATAACGGAACGCATTAGTTGGCCTGAGTGCTCTGTGCCAGTTTCTGACCCTCCTTTGATTATCATTATTATTATTATTCGATAATAAAAAACCACTCTAATAGAGAGAGTTTATTTCCACAACAGTTTCGATGCCCACTGGCATCCTCTTCGGGTGGATACAGAAAAGGATGACAGTGGGCATCGAAACTGTTGTGGAAATAAACTCTGTCTATTAGAGTGGGTTTTTATTATCATATTTTGACCTTCACGTAGAAAAAAGTGAAGTTTTTGCATTTATTATTATTATTATTATTATTATCATTATTATTATCATCATTAGACAGTATGCTCTAAATAACAGCCACGCTGTTATAGATGGATGGTGAAATTAACGGACAAAAGGAGAACGCTAAAGAAAAACAGCAAAACTTAACGAAAGGAAATTGGGGGAAAAGTAGACTAAATTTAAAGCACCGTAACTTAAATAGTAATAATTAGTAATCATTTAAATAACAGTATTAGTATTAGAAGTAATAATAGAACTCACTATTTCATCTTCCTCTTCTTCCTCTTCCTCCTGTTCTTTGAATTTCTCCTCTTCTTCTTCTTCTTCTCTCAATTCCAAATCTTTCTCTTCCTCCTCTTCTTCTCTCTCTTCCACATCTTCTCTCATTTCCAAATCTCTTTCTTCTCTCTCTTCCTCCTCTTCTCTCAATTCCAAATCTCTCTCTTCTTGCTCTTCTTCCAATTCTCTTTGTTCCTCATGTTGCTCTATTTCGTCTGGTTCCTCATTTTCAGTTTTCTGACACTAAATCAATAAGGAATATTATTATTATTTATTATTAATAGTGAACGAAATTATTGTGTTATCACAGGCGAGTGTTACTTCCGAGTATGTAAAATTACATCAAGGATTTTTATTCCATCACATTAATGATGTAATATTTAATAAAAATTATGGTGAAAGTTTAGGGTAAAAAAAATCTTTTAATGATCATAATATAAAAAATAATGTTGTACTGTAATGTATAATGTATTGGGATGTAGTGTAATGTATTGTAATGTATCGAATTGATAGTACTTTATACGGAATAGCATCATATTACCATGGAATGGTAAGTTATAAAGTATGGCTATACTTTGAGTTAATTGGAATTGGAGTGAGTTAATTGTTAAGGCATAATTATTATATAAATATTAAAAATTATTTCCATTTTTTTTACATTAATAAAAATATTTTAGTTCCTCATAAAAATAATATTAATAATAAAAAAGAAAATGGCATACCATTTTGGCATTTTCTACTTCAATTTCAGTATCATTTTCAGTTGGTATTTCCGGTAGGCTCCGGTCATCATTTTTATTAACTTCATGTACTTCCTTTAGATGTTCATCTTCACACTCTTCCTGAGCTTCTTCCTGCACTTCCGGAATTCCAGATACTTCTGATACTTCCGGCGATTTTGGCATTTCCGGTAGATTTTGTTCCGCGACATCGATTGGAGTAGAAGGTTCTACCACAATTTGAACGTTTTCTACAGGTTTCGAAAACTCGGAATTTTGATTCCGAGTTTCAACATCGTCAGCAGGGACATTATGAGTGACGTCATTATCGATTACGACGTTTCGAGCATCTATTTCTTCGTTCTGGTCTTTGTCGATCGTCTGCAATCGAGTGAAAATCAATTCAATAGTTATTAATCCTGTGACTTGCCAAAATTTAATCTAATTTACCTAACCTAACCTAACTAAATCAGTGGTTACGGTGGCGGACTCTGAACAGTGGGGCTCTGGATCGCTCCCGACTACTGGCTCTTGGGTTGGGTTCAGTTGGCCGCTTACCCTGTTATTGCTCGGGCTAAAGGTGACCCTTGGGGCACATTCACGACATATTGCGGGGAAGCGAGCATATATATATATATATATATATATATATAATATATAATATAAATTACCACATGAAAGTTAACCGTGCATTCATAAGCTAAAATTTATGTACAGTATATTATACCCAGGATAAAGCAATAAATGTACCATTAATATCCCTCGGATTTTATGTCCCTCCCCCTGCACCCTAAAAAAATATATATATATAAATAAACAAATAAAAAAATTGTTAAAGATGCTTTTGCAAGAAGAATAAACAGATAAATAATGAACTTGGCATGATTTCAATTTTAGTGTAAAATTAATGTAATTTTTTACTCATAAAATATAATGAAGTTTGGATATTACATTCCTAAGAGTTATATTATCTCTCAGTTACTTTTAAGTCTGGTTACAATGAAGAGAGTGTATGTGTGTGTGTGTGTGTGTGTGTGTGTATATTAGTGGTGGACCGGATGTCAGTTTTTCAACATCTGCGAATGCAGAAGCGGATGCTGATCTTTAATTTCAATATCCGCGGATGCGGATGCGGATATTTAGTTAATCTATCAATATAACAGAATTATGAATATATGACATAATTTTTCAAATTTCGTAATATTACTATTATGGCAGGCAATGCATAAGAATTAAAATTAATATTAATGTTTTCATTATGATAAAAATAATAACTTTGTCAAGAGTTTCAGCCACAGAAAATTCAATGAAATAAGTTTCATTCAATTTTCTGTGTTACCACCTATTTATTTATATTTTGAGGCTTATATACAGGGTGGGCCGTAAGTTTGCATACATAGGAAAAATAAACATTTTTTTATGGACAACCATTTTTATTTATATAATATGCTCTACATGGTTGCCATTGTTTTGAAAACACATTTCAATACGTGTTCCCCACTGTTGATGAACACGCATTAGCACAGTTGACGTTATGCTTGTAATGGCGTTGGTGATACGTTCCTTTAGATGATTTATGTCTCGTATCTTTTCCTGATACACCATGGCCTTCAAGTGCCCCCAAAGATAGAAATCAAGGGGGGTGAGATCTGGGGATCTAGGAGGCCACTCCACAGGACCACGCCGACCAATCCAAGCATCCGGAAACTGCTGCTGCTGATCCAAATACCGACGCACGTGAAGACCATAATGAGGTGGAGCTCCATCTTGCTGGAAGTAAACTGGGAAGTTACCTTCCTCGTTTAGCAGGGATGGGAAAATCTCTTCTTGCAACATGTTAAGATACCTTTCGGCATTAAGATTTCCACTGACAAAAATTGGTCCAATAATTCTGTCACCCCATATCCCGGCCCACACCATCACTTTACCGGCACCTTGCATCTTCGTCGGACTCAGCCAGTTAGGGTTAGCATTACTCCAATAACGTATGTTTTGCCGATTAACCTCTCCATTGACGTAAAAATTTGCTTCATCAGTAAACAAGATCTTAGTTGAAAAGTTTGCATCCTCGTTCACTTTGGTTAATGCCCATTCACAGAATTCCATCCGTCTATCCGGGTCGTCTTCACTCAAATGCTGTGCCATATGCAATTTGTATGGATGCCATTTGTTTGCTTTCAAAATGCGCCTGATACTCGATCTGCTGACACCACTTTCTGCAGACAACCGTCGTGTACTTTTTCTGGGACTCCGTGTAAGCGCTGTAAGTATCGTAGCTGTTGTGTCTTCATCGGTGGCTGTACGTCTTGGACCACTTCGCGGTTGATCTGCAACATTTCCAGTTTTCTGAAACTTGTTAATAAGTTTTGCCACAGTGTCGTGTGTGATGTTCGTTCCATGTTTTCTGTTAAAGTTCATTGCAACCATGCGACTGCTTCCCGACCCAGCCATCAGTATGATTTCAATTCGTTGCTCTTTCGTCAAACGCATATTCTTAGGGTATCTGAAACATAAAAACAAACGTTTAAATTTTCCTATGTATGGAAACTTACGGCCCACCCTGTATTTGTTTGTTCATTAATAATAATTAATAATTTACATGAAATATGCATGACTTGGCCTTATAAGCTAATTTAATTGTAAATTGCATAATTTATTAGAGGTAATATCTGCATAACATCCGCAGTCAGAAGTGCGGATGCTAAAAATTATGCGGATATCCGGTCCACCACTAATATATATAATATATATAATATAGGGTGTCCCATAAGTCTGGAACCATAGGACAAAATGATAAAAACGGCAATAAAAACAGCTTTTATTCACAGAACGTGTTCAATGTGTCCACCATTATTATTGATACACGAATGCAGACGAGATATCCAGCCAGCAACACACGGCGAAAGGTATCAGGAGTAATGGTGTTACATGCGTCGATGATGCGCTCCCGCAAATGTGCAACACTCTGAATTTTCTCCGCGTAGACCAACGCCTTCAAGTGACCCCAGAGATAAAAATCCAACGGGGTGAGATCGGAGCTCCTCGCCGGCCACTCCACAGGCCCTCGACATCCTATCCAATAACCAGGGAATTGTCGGTGCAGCCACTCTCTTACCCGGATGCTGTAATGGGCAGGAGCACCATCCTGCTGGAACCACGTTGGGAAATCCCCATCTGTGTTCAAGACACTGGGGAATGCTTCCTCGTTGAGCATACGCGAGTAGGCGTTTCCTGTGACAGTGTCATCAAAAAAGAAGGGGCCTATGATACGGTCTTTCCAAATGCCACACCATACCATCACACGAGCGACACCTTGTTCCTTCGAAGCGGTAAACCAGTGAGGGTTGTCTTGCGACCAGTAGCGGGTGTTCTGTCGATTCACCTCACCATTTGCGTTAAAAACAGCCTCATCACTGAACAGAATGGTGGACGGGAAATTGACATTTTGAGCACATTGTTCCGTAGCCCATTCACAAAATTCCATCCGTCGGTCTGGATCATCTTCGCTTAATTTCTGCAGGATTTGAAGTTTGTAGGGATGCCATTTGTGTGCTTGAAGAATGCGGTGGATGCTGCTTTTCGACACTCCTGTCTCAGCGGACAATCGCCGAAGAGACTTTTGGGGACTGTTTGTGAAATGAGCGAGGATGGTAGCGGCTGTGTTATCGTCGGTGGATGTCCTCGGAGGTCCACTGCGTGGTTTATCTCCTATGGATCCCGTTTCCCTGAACTTTGCTACAAGTTTGCCGACACAGCCGTGCGTTATCGGCGCGCGGTCCGGATGCAATCTGTTAAACTCCTCAGCGACCTCCCTCTGACTCCGATTTCCTACGAGCAGAATTACCTGGATGCGTTCTTCCTTACTTAAAGACATGGGCACTTGCATAAGCGGAAAAACATGAATTACTTATTTTACCCTATGGTTCCAGACTTATGGGACACCCTGTGTGTGTGTGTGTGTGTGTGTGTGTATATATATATATATATATATATATATTTTTTTTTTTTTAAGTTCGGGAAGAACCGATTCGCCTATTTAAAAGGGCATATCTCGGCGGAAAAACAAAGAAAAAGTGAGAGGAAAGAGAGAGGAAAAAGAAAGGGTGGAGGGGACAATCGAAGTGGAAAAAGACCAAGGATGACAAGGACTGCAGGGTCGAGCCCCATCATCCTTGGCTGCTAGGGCCGGGAGGGCGCACGTGAAACCTCCAGGAACAAGCAAGTACAAACGAGCACAAAGAGCACGAGCTTAGAACCCCCTTGCGGGGTATATAATATATATATATATATATATATATATATATATATGTGTGTGTGTGTGTGTGTGTCACCGTCACAGTGTGTGTGTGTGTGTGTAAAATTGGAAAATTTATTTTAAAATTAAATTTACCAAAGCAATACATTAGAACTAAAACAAATGTTCAAATTGAAGTCTTGTTTTAGGACCTTTTTTTTTGTTGCAGGTAGAATAACAGGCAACGGCTAATATGGAAGCGAGTTACACTGGTGAGGAAAAGGCCTCCGGAGGCCTTTTCCTCACGAGCATAACCCACTTCCACACAAGACATCAATTTGAACATTTGTTTTCGTTCTGATGCATTACTTTTGCAAATTTAATTTAAAATTAATTTTCCTACGAGACTGGACTTATGAGCAGGGCCGCCGAGAGGGCGGGGAAGCCGGGTTAAATCCCCTCGGCCCGGACCTCTAGGGAGCCCGGAAAGAGGGGGGTTAAAATCTAAAAATATTAATAAAGCAATTGATTAAATAACAGAGAGGAACTATAATTAATAAACATACATTTTATAGAGATTATCATAGTCAAACTGAAACGGATAAAATATTATCCGCGGTCCACCAATGCCCAAGACGGACTGACAGATCTGGGAACCATTGTAATTGAAAGCCAATTAGCCCATACTTTAAATTTCATCAGAATCATTTACCACTTTGCTAGAGAGAAGGTAAAGAAAGTACACTTCTAATTATGAAAATCTTCCAGTAAACAATTGTCTTGCCCGCATGGACTGGTACTGCATTTGTAAATTGTTTGGTGATAAAATTAATATAATTGATTCGAAAAATAAAATGGTCATTTCCTTCTGAGTTGTTTACTGATACTGTATGTGTTGAATAGTGACTTGGACATATAATCAATTTGCTCGTTATGTACGCAAAAAACATTCATAATAAAATACTGAGTAAACAGGGGGGCCCATATACCAATCCTTTCCCGGGACCCGGGGCAGCTCTCGCTGGCCCTGCTTTTGGGACGCCCTCTGTGTATATATATACAGGGTGGGCGGAAAGTAGCTCCCTATTTTGGATTGGTAAAAAAATACGTATATTATCCATTTATTTCAGAAGAAATAATATGAAAAGGTAGGCATACATGGTAGGTTTTCTCTAAAATTCAATGTGGGCTCCAACTCTTTCCACCAGCTTCTGGAGCCGCCCAGGAATGGCGTCCACTG